>OVAX01000590.1:0-26662 GCA_900406405.1 Lepidium africanum
TAACATCAATGTTATATGTCTTCAATTTGAAAATCAAGGTGGAGATTGTTGGAGAATGATTATCAAATTGATTAAAAGGAAAACCGATATAAGTATGATTAAATATATATATATATATATATATTAAGGTTTTAATTTTAATTAAAGATAATCTCAACAATATCTAAATAAAAATCAATTTATAACTAATTCTGTTAAGAAACAGAATTGAAAATAGAACAACAAGGGATCTATAAATAGAGAGGAAAACGAGAGAAAGTTTCAGACTTTTCTACAGAGAGTTTTTTCGATTTCTGATATTAAAGAAACACAAAGAAACAAGTTCTTCTTTGATTCCTTCTTCGAATCTCAACTCTTTTCATTGTGACATTGAAGAGAGTGTAGAGCTAACATTGGAGCAACTTCCTTCAAAGTTCTATCACCAGAATTGGAGGTTATTTGACTCAAATGCAGAAGCATTTGCTTCGTCTCTACAAAAAGTTTACTAACTGATCTTCTTTGTCTTTCTATTCTTTTTCTTCCGATCATCTTTTCTTCATCTTGTTTCGTTGTTACTCACTGTTCATGATCTAATAGATAGAGGTACAGTTAGAGGGATTGACGAGAACAACGCTGTGATTGATGCGAAGGGTCTGTTTGGAATTCACATGCATGCATATTATGAAGCTATAAACAATGGTGTTGCAATAGTTATGGTGTCTTACTTTGCCTGGAACAGTTTGAGAATGCATGCAAACAGGGAACTTGTCACGAGTTTCCTCAAGAACAAGTTGAAGTTCAGAGTAATATATGATCTTCAACTTTATGCATATATGATCTTATGTGCTTTGGTACTAAAGCCTTTCTCTCTGTTTTTGTAGGGTTTTGTCATCACAGATTGGTAGGGAACTGACAGTTCTTTGATGTTAATCTTACAATGCTTTGTCCTTAAAGACTCTCTGTTTATTTTGATCGATTTAATAGGTGGCCGGAGAAAACGGTGGAGATGGATTTATGAGGCGGAGCCACAGTGGAGGAAGAGGTGGTGTGGTTGGAGACCAACTTTAGACATCATTCCAAAATCCTTATGAGAGCTGTTCAAAAGCGTAGATATTCTTAAAGCAAAACCATCTGACATCATTACGGATCTTATGTAAAGCGATGTTAATATTTCTATATTGCTTTAATAAGACTCAGTTTCTTAAAATTGTTTTGAAAGAACTTTAAATGTTCTAACATTTAAATTATTGGAGAATGAGATTCATAAACAAACGTCTGGTAACGATAACAAAACGCACATATAGTTTTGATTGATTTTTGATCAAAATTGAAGAGTCAAAAATCGTTGGTTAAAAGTTTATGTTGGTCAAAAATTTAATCAAAACAACCATTTTTTGGCCAATTTATGATTATAATCATGGTCAAAATTGAGTTGTTTTCTAGTAGTGAACAGAGAAGAGATCAAAACAGCAATGATGGCCAATATGATCAATAAGCAGCTCTCTTATTTCAATCTCATCAAGAAACTGTCTGAAATACATAAGTACCAATGAGAATCATAACTCATATAATTTCAGTTACGAGTCATCTCTTCTAATGTTCGTTTCAATCAATCGAAAATTCAAAAAAGATGGAAGGAGACTTACGAGTGGGCAACAAAACGGGAGTGCTTAAAACAGGAGGATAAAGGGAGGGAGTATCAGAAACAGCCGAAGCGGAACAGATTTCTTCGACGGTGACACCAGCTCCGGTGAAAGAAGTTGGAAGAGATGATCGGAGTCCGAGAACTAAGTTTAGAGTTCGATTGAGAAAGTTTTTAAAGAGAAATTGAAATTGAATATGTGTGGGACCTAAAAGTGATTGAATTCATTAGAAATTAAAATTGGAAAATGAGTGTGGGCCCAAAAGAAATTGAATCTATTACAAGAAGTTATATCCAGTAAATGGTTATACAAAAAATTCAAAGAGTTATACTTCGGTTGTTTTCCATATAAATTGATATTAGGTATCTTTCAAATTTGTTTTTTTGGTTATATGATTGATTTTAATCAATTAACATATGATTATTAGTGTTCTGTGCATTTAGATTCTAAAAGTTTAGATGTACTTAACTTCAAAGTCCGAAGTAGATTATTATTTACAAAGTCACCTTAAAAGTATAAGGAATATGTTGTGTACATTTTTCTCCAACAACATAATATATAATATTATTGTAATTTCTTTCTTTATATATAGTATTCGTGTAATCGTGTGTATATACATATATATTCGTGACTTCATGTAATATATATGTATTCGTGTAATCGTGTGTATATACATATATATTCGTGACTTCATGTAATATATATGTATTCGTGTAATCGTGTGTATATACACATCGACAATCACATCATGCTTGCTTAGAAGCTTCTTCAACTTCCAAACTAACGACATTAACTATTTGCGTGCAGCTACTCAACGATTATTAAACTATCGATGTTCTGCAATATAAGATTAATTAGTATAATTCGTAAAACTAACCCTACTTTTACCATTCATACAAGGTATAATTCGTAAAACTAACCCTAGTTTTACTATTCATATAAGGTATAATTCATAAAACTAACCATACTCTTACCATTCATACAAAGTATAATTCGTAAAACTAACCCTAGTCTTACTGGTCATACAAGGTATAATTCGTAAAATTAGTACTAGTCTTACCATTCATACAAGGTATAATTCGTAAAATTAACCCTAGTTTTACCATTCATACAAGGTATAATTCGTAAAACAACTCATAATCCTACCATTCCAATGAATGGATTTTTATGCTGCATAAAAAATTTTGTGGGACTCAAATTTTTTTTTTAATTGAGAATAAATAAAAGAAAATAAAGAAGGAAAATCATTATAGTCAATCAACATTTCATTAAAAGGATTGGGCATTCATATCACAACTCCTTATACCAGATTTTCATTTTATTTTTTTTGGTCCATTTGAGACCTTCCTCCATAAAAGTTCACTTCAAATCCTTATTCAAATTTGAAAATCTCTATTTTTTTCTTCAAATTTGAAAGATCACCATTTCTTTTTTTATTTTTAATAAAAAAAATTTGCAAAATGATTCTTTAATTTATATTATTTTATTATTTTATACTTAATTAAAATTTTAAGGTATAATAAGAAAGAAAAAAGATGAAACGAAACAATAATTTTTTCGAATTTAGTGAATTCCTAACTAATAAATATAACTAAAAATATAAAGTGCAACAATAATATATATTATAATACAAAATATCAAAACATATTGTTTAACAGATAGCAAAATATAAATGAAAAATACATAATTATGATAAGTACATTATATATTTGTTATTTGTTTTTCTATTGATGTTATATGTAATAAAATTTTATGATTTTACTAATGTTATTATGGAGTATTTACTTTAAAATTAATATATGTGGGTTAAATATATTTGAAAAATTGAAAAATATTTTAAAAGTTTAATAATAAAAAGTATATTAAAATATTTATTTGAAGCAATAAATGAAATTCGAGCAAATCTCTCCATAGAGAATTTTATTTTTGGAAGAAAAAAATGAAGGTATTAGCTTATTATTATTTATGTTAACTACAATAAAATAATGTTTGACAAGAGTACTTTTTAATATTTAAATTGTATGGCTTTAATTTAGGATGACGAAGCTGACTCGAAAAATCAAGGTGTAGTGTTGAGTGGAAATGGATGCTGAGTGCTGACATACGCTGAACCCCCACAAACCCTAAGAATCCTCCGTTTCCACTCTTACTGGAACTGATTTACATACGTTGCAATAAGCAGAGCCACACAAAACAGTTATCAACGAATTCGATTATCAATTGAAGATTCCCATGGTGGGTTTCCTATCCGTCTATTGTTCTTCTTTCGGGTTCGGGAATTAATGTCTGAATGATTGAATCTTTATTGGTATTCGTGTTTATAAATCGATGTTGGTTGCTTGCTTCGATAATGGGTTGAGGCTGAACAGATATGATGAGTGTTCCTCTTTATTGGATTTCTATTCTGATGTTTGTCTATAGATTTGAGTTTCTTCTTAGCTTTAGACAACTTTGTTGCAAAGCTTTTTTGGAACGGAACCTCCGTTATATCTGAGATTTCGTGAAGAGCTTTTTGAAATACTCAAGAGAGATGTTATGCTTTTGATGCTATATAATTGATTGGTTTCTGGGGTTAGTTGGATTTGAATATAAGTCTGAGCTGTGCCCATTTCTTGTAAGAGGGACACTTTGGAGAATTTTGAGATTGACCAATGTCATGAATGGAAGTTCAAAAGGCTCTTCACAATGTCATGAATGACTTGATAACTTAGCAAGCATTTTTCGGTTGCAGATTTGAGATTCCCTGATGCTCGTTTATCCGAAAGGGTTTCTAAAGTGTGGATCACCTGGAGTTCCATTCTTTTGTGTCAAAAGAAAACCTTTCTTCACTAAATCAACGTGCATAATTTACAACTTAACTTCGGCCCCTGGGGATCGTGTTTACTTCAACAATAGTAAGTATATACATCACTGCTTACATTTGTTTCATGCCTGAAACTGCTATTCTTATTGCTTTGTTGGCGTCTCTAGATCTTAGGTACTCAAGCAAATCAATAGAAGTTGTGGAAGAAACTGCCAACGATATGGGTTCGAAGGTAGACAAGGCTGAAAATCCAGCTTTATCTTCATATGATGATGCCATGGAAGCGCTGTCAACTCTTATTTCTCGTCGAAACCGTGGGGATCGCTCACCTACCAGAGGAAGTCGTGACAAGCTTGAACAAGTCCGTACATATCTCAAGGTAATACAGCCATCTACAATCTACATCAATTAAGTGGTGTTTTTTACTGTAATCATAAGCTCAAATGTAATAATAGAATACATAGACTGTTGAGAATTGATTTTTATACTTTAGTTTGACACCAATGTTATAGAACTCATTCTGAACCAAGTGAAAATGGAATTTAAGACTTTTCTTTTCTTTTGACTGAGCCTCTTTGGACTTCTTCTGGCCATTGTAGTTTTGTGATTCAATTCAAACTTCTCTCATCTTTCCCGTTAAAGACTTTATCTTTCACTGTTGATGGTATGTAATACTGTGGAATGTGTCTGCTGTTCTGCTTTGACCAATACAGATTTTGGACCTGGAGGACAAAATAAAAGAACTGAAAGTTATCCATGTCGCAGGAACGAAAGGAAAGGTAAGTTGCTTTCTCACTCTGGATGCTTAATGTAGGCTCGGAAATTTGAAACTGAATCTGAAAAATATAGCAGTAGAAGTAACGTTGGCATTAAATTTGATGTGAGATGGTGTTGTTTCGAATTAGAGTAATCTAGATTTATCATTTGGTAAATTAACTATCAATGCTGATTTTTACGGTATCTGATGGTACTGTCTAATGCATGTTTTCGCCCACAAGAGGCTATTTCTCTGATTTCTAAAGGCTGTACTTCTCAGTATGAAAGCAATATTAAGATGAGTAGGTTATCCATAAGTAGCTACTGATTTTCTTGGGTTTGCCTTTAACTCTTGTATATCAGGGTTCAACATGTGTTTTCTGTGAGGCAATATTACGTAATTGTGGGCTTCGAACCGGAATGTTTACATCTCCTCACCTGATTGATGTGAGGGAAAGATTTCGCATAGATGGGTAAGTTCATTGATATATTGATGGTTCATGTTACATGAACACACGCAAGAGCCCAATTTGAAAGATGTTTCACTTTCCCAGCTTGGATATATCCGAGGAAAAGTTTCTACAGTATTTCTGGGAATGTTGGAAGTTACTGAAGGTAAAAAAATACTCTTGATGATATGGAGTAATTTTGATTCCGGTTCAAGATGTGTGATTTGATATAAGTCTTTAAGGTATATTCATTGCCCAATTTCTGCCACGAATTACTAGAAGTCATGCTTCATGGCAATTTCCCATTCTGAGTCTGTTCAGTTGCGTTGCTTCTAAAGGTTATTTGTCTTGATCTGTGAAATATATTTTTTGCATAATATTTGATGCTGTGTAGTGAGAGGGTTAGCTACGAAGGAAGTACTCAGTGCCAATTACTAGCAAGCTGTGTAGGTATCTAACCGTGAACTTCTTTGCAGGAGAAAGCTGTAGGTGGTCTTACCATGCCTCCCCTGTTTCAGTTCCTCACAGTATTGGCATTTAAAATTTTTGTTTCTGAAAAGGTATAACTATTTAAAATCAATCAGTCTTGCATATTTATTTGTTCCCAAAGACAAGCAAAAGTTACTTAATATTTAATGAAAAGCTGGGTCATCTTAAGCTACTTGCATTCATGCTCCTTTGAAGTCCATGGGTTAATTGATGGACCAAAATTGCTATTAATTACTTGTAACTGCCCTTCTCTCAAAGTATAGTTTTACTTCTTTGCAGTATTTCCTCTCAAATTTGAGCTCCTGTTGCATTAAAACCTTAAATATTTGATGCTGACGACTATTGTTCCTAGTAGGTTGATGTTACTATCATTGAAGTCGGACTTGGGGGAAAACTTGACTCAACAAACGTGGTAAGCATCTCTTGAGAGTCTTGTGTCCCCCCAGTTTCCTGTCATTTTTATTAAATGATGAACATTTTATTAATAGAAATTGTAAACTACAGATTCAAAAACCTGTTGTCTGCGGCATTGCTTCTCTTGGGATGGATCATATGGATATATTGGGTATATGCAGTTCTTTTTATTCTTAGCTCATCAGGCGAATTACTTTCTCTCTCATGCTTTAATTTGCTAACTCTAGCTCCACAATGCTTATTTTACACAGGAAATACGCTAGCTGACATTGCTTTTCATAAGGCTGGGATTTTCAAGGTACAAATCTTCTGACTTAATTCATTATGTGTCAAAAGGTTCCCTTTGTCTTCGAAATTTATATATGCAATATGTTTGTTTTAAGAGTCCCAATTGACAGCTTCATATATAATAGTCTCTGATTTGCTCTGTTTTCTTGTATGCTAATGAAAGCCTCAAATCCCCGCCTTCACAGTACCACAACTCTCTGAAGCAATGGAAGTTCTTCAAGAAACAGCTAAAAATCTTAAGGTAACTAATAGTTGTGGATATTATGTTCTAGTTTACTTATACCAAGTAAGCCCACAGTTAGTTTTATTAGTATATTTACAAATATAATTGTACTGTGATAAGAGTTTATCGAACACGTAGGCCACCTCAGCATGTGTCTTACTAAGTGGGATCAATATAAATTGGAGAAGCTTGAAACGTTAGAAGGGGTATCTAGTGATTTGGAATTTGTAGAGTTTGGGGGTTCTCTAGAATTCACCACCAGAGTTCCATCTTTGGTTCTTTGGTGTCTTTGATCAGTTTTGGAAATAATGCATCTTACGTGTTCACACGTCACCATTTGTGTTTCTGTGGTTTAGTTATGCTGTTAGCTGCCCTTATAATGTATAAATACTTAATTCTGTTTGACATGTGTTACAGGTTCCTCTGGAAGTGATAGAGCCTCTTAACCTTAAAAAGTTGGATGGAGTTGTACTTGGCTTGTCTGGGGATCATCAGCTTGTAAACGCAGGTCTTGCTGTTTCTCTTACTAGGTGCTGGCTTCAAAGAACTGGGAACTGGGAGAAGATATTTTCAAATGTTGGGTTTTTCTCTTGGTCAATATAACTTAGTCAAAATCTCCTAGGACTTTATTTGATGAAATCTTGTTTTTTTATAATTTCACTTACAGGGAAGCAAGGAAAGTGAGATTCCTGAGGCGTTTAGCCGTGGTCTTGCAACGGCACGACTTCATGGGAGAGCTCAGGTTGTTCATGATGTAGTTTCAGATCCGCAGGATTCGTCAGGTTCAGTGGAAATCCCATGCGGGGATCTGATCTTTTACTTGGATGGAGCTCACAGCCCAGAGAGCATGGAGGCTTGTGGTCGATGGTTCTCTACTGCCGTCAGAGGAAACAAAAGCTTACCTACTGCTGTCAATGGTTACAGGAGAAATGGGGAGATTGGTAGAGACTTTAATAGAGTATCCAAACAGGTACTGAAGATCAAAAATAATGAACGGATTTGCTTTGTTAACAACTCTTTTGCTTTCTTCTCTATGCACGGTTTTGCAAATTTGCTTTTGTGTTTTATATTTTAAAATGACTTCTGAAGAGTTCTTTCTTATGTGCTTATAGATTCTTCTTTTCAACTGCATGGAAGTGAGAGACCCTCAAGTTTTACTTCCACATCTCGTCACCACTTGTGCTTCCTCAGGTAATTGTAAAACATATTCCACGCTCTTTCCATAGTTAGTTTTTACTTGTAGCTGATGAACGAAACGCTCCCAGGAACTCATTTCTCAAGAGCGCTTTTCGTCCCGAGCATGTCAACGTACAACAAGGTTATATCGGGTGCATCAGCTATTCCTATAGATACACGTAGGAAGGATTTAACTTGGCAATTCAGACTGCAAAGACTCTGGGAGAAATCAATCCAAGGAACAGGTAATCTTAACTTGTGTTTCTTTGTAACTAGTGATGTCGCACCTAAATATGTCCCATATCAAATCAGATGCTGCGCTTGACCATGCACCAAAGCTAGATGGAATAACCACATTACCGCCTCATGATTTCTTGTGTGGAGATGCACCTCATTGCAGTGGACCTGCAGGGGCACAAGTCACTTCCAGCGCCGTAATGCCTTCACTTCCATTAACTATAAACTGGTTACGAGACTGTGTACGCCGAAATCCTTCAATAAAACTAGAGGTAACTTCAGAGACGGGAGCTAAATTCTGATTTTTGTTTTCAGACACTTGAAAATATATAACTGAACAAATATTGACTTCTCCTTCGTTACTTTGGTTTTTCTTAATGAAACAGGTTCTGGTCACAGGGTCGCTACACCTTGTTGGAGATGTGCTCAGATTGCTAAAGAGATGATTTGCTTTTTTTTACCAAATTTTAAAAATGGCTCCTTAAGAGTATTAATCTTACAGAGCTTTAATTGTTTTATACTTCATTTTTTTTTCTTCTTTTATAGTTACCATTTGGCTCCTTAATCCATTTATCCTTCTGTAACGCTTTTTATTATATGCTTTTAGTCTCATCTTATTTCATATTACATGTTCGACCGTAAGCTCAATATTAAGATAAAAAGAAAAGAAAGAGTTTGAATATTCTCTGAATATGCTCTCTGCTTTATGCAAAGGAATACTCGAAATATCCATTATATGGTAAAGTAATATGTGAAAATGATTTATACATTTTCTGTGGCAAACTCAAAAGGACCTTATCTTTCTAGAAGATCAAAAAGACAAAAACCATTTTGTCCTAAAGATATTTTCAGTCCTCTGACAGTAATATTTACAATCCCCATATGAAAGAAACGTTGTACTTTCTGATCATCCTTGTTCTATTTCTTCCATTAATCTCAGCCGTTGAATGGGAGCTAAGCATACCGACGACGACGGTGGATAGTAGTAATCTTCGAGTGAGAGAAGGCTCACCATTCAAGATCGCAATCTTTGCAGACCTCCACTTCGGTGAAGACGCCTGGACTGACTGGGGTCCTCGTCAGGATGTGAACTCCGTTAACGTTATGTCCTCCGTTCTCGACTCTGAAACTCCAGGTCTAGTCATTGCACTGAGAGTCACTGTACAACAATTATCTCTTTTGTCCCATTGAAGTTTTGTAGTAAAAGTGTGCTTCTAAGTATTTAACTGAAGTAACACAACTGAAATAACTGCTTTTTATACAGATTTTGTGGTGTATTTGGGAGATGTAGTAACAGCTAACAACATAGCAACTCAAAACGCAAGCTTGTTTTGGGACAAAGCAATTTCTCCTACAAGAGACAGAGGCATTCGTTGGGCTACTCTCTTTGGTAACCACGATGATGCTTCTTTTGTTTGGCCTTTGGATTGGTTTTCTTCCTCTGGTATCCCTCCCATTCACTGTCCTGCATCGGATGATGGTGAATACACGTTTAGAGGAACAACGAGACTCAAACTGATTCAGAAAGAAATAGAAGCATCTAATGCACTCTCATACTCATCGATTGGCCCTAAAGAGTTATGGCCAAGCGTATCTAACTATGTCCTTCTTGTGGAATCATTGGATCATTCTAAACCACCTGTGGCATTGCTATACTTTCTTGATTCAGGTGGTGGTTCATACCCGGAAGTTATCTCAAATGCTCAAGTGGAATGGTTTAAATCTGAGTCGAATACTTTGAATCCTGATTTAAGGTATGGATTGAGAGACTAATACTTTTTTGGGGTGAAGAGAAGTCAGATACATGATTGTGGTTTACTGTATTGTACACTTGGGGCAGGATCCCAGAGTTGATATTTTGGCACATACCAAGTAAAGCATACAAGAAAGTAGCTCCAATGCTGTGGATTAGAAAACCTTGTGTCGGATCAATCAACAAAGAGAAAGTTGATACTCAAGAAGCTGAAAATGGTATGATGAGAGTTCTGGAGAACAGATCTTCAGTTAAGGTACTAAACAAGCAAGGCCAAACATTTAGATGCCACAAAGTTTGATATTTACTCTTTTAACTAAGTTTCTATATTTTTGTATATAGGCAGTGTTTGTAGGACACAACCATGGACTAGACTGGTGCTGTCCGTACAAAGATAAGCTCTGGCTTTGCTTTGCGAGACACACGGGTTATGGTGGATATGGGAATTGGCCAAGAGGATCAAGGATTTTGGAGATTACTGAAAGGCCTTTTCGTATTAAGTCTTGGATTAGGATGGAAGATGGATCCGTGCATAGTCAAGTTAATCTAACAAATGACTAGTGGTTTTGGTATATAGGGATGTAGTAATTCTGCAATAAGTTTGGTCACTGTAAACGATTGGATCAAGACAAAAGGGAGTGTAGTGTTTGATTTGATATCTGCAGGATTCTGCACCACATGATGTAGAATCTCCTGTAAGAACAATTGCCACTGAAATCATCTTGTAACAATTAGCTTGTCTTCTCTGAAAGTCAGTTTAATATACATTACCTAACTACTTATGTTCCTTCCAAGTTGCTTAATAGGGGGACGCTAAAGTTGATGAAACTCTCAACTAATTTTTGGCTGTATCGAAACGAACACATTTGTCTGGAGAACTTCACATACATTTCCTATCTTTCTTACATTTTGAAGAGCTGGTTCCTCAGGATTTCGATGACTGTATCAAGAACCTCTTTACTTTCAACCAGATACTTCTCAGCTGCGTCTTTCCCATCAATGACCTCGCCTTCAATGAAATAGCTATTTCCTTCTCTTATGATAACTCCATGCTCACAAGCCAATTCTAATACCTCCCGCTCCAAGTAGAAGCCATGACCAAAATGAATTCTCAATTCGGATGTTTTCTTCCCTGGCGCCAGTTTATTCTTCACCACTTGGACACAGACATTGAGACCACTTATCTGAAGAAACAAAGCAATCAAAATAAGTTGAAGGCAGATCAAGCTTACGATAACACAGTGGAATAATGTCCCTGAAAATACCTCATTGTCAGTCTTTATTAGGCCAGTTCTTATCAATTTGAGACGTATAGCTGCGTGAAATGGCAATGCGTTCCCTCCACAAGTCACTTCTTCAGCGCGTGGGAAATGCATGCTAGATTTGACATGTGATCTGACCTGGATCAGATAATTAGGAGAAGATCTTATCTTTAATAGGTGGATCAATATGATCCAACTAAAGGAACAAAAGAGGATAAACCATAATAGTTCTCTTACCTGATTAAGAAAAACGATCAGTGTCTGAGAATAACCAACTGAGTAGTGGATTTTTCTGAGCGCCTGTGTCATTATTTTTGATTGCGAGTCTTTGTATCTTTCTCCTACAGGGACATCAAGTTCACCTTGAGGGGCAAGAGCAGCAACCTGTAAGTACCATTTTTAATTTCAACGGATGCAGAAAGACTACATGAAAATTTGAGACGAAAGAATGAGAACTTACACTATCAACCACTATTACGTCTACTGACCCACTCTTGGTTAGCACATCGACAATACTTAGCATATTTTCAGCAGAATCAGGTCGTGATATCAGAAGCTCTTCCGTATTCACACCTATCGATTCTGCTAGAGAAGGATCCATGGCATTCTCGACATCAAGATAAGCACAATAACCTGGCATATACAAGTCTCTTTTTATATGATAACTAAGTTAATGGAGTAGAAAGACAAATTGAAAGATTGTGTTCCCAACTTGGGATAGATTTCAGTACTAAGACCCAAGGCTTCTATTCAAACAGATGTGTTGAGGATAGAAGATACAAGAACAGTACCTCCAAGCTTTTGAGCTTCCTTGATGATATGAAGAGCTAGAGTTGTCTTTCCAGAGGCTTCTTTTCCGTAAACCTCAACTATTCTTCCCTACAAAACAAAACCCACAAATTTCTCTTGTAAACACACATTTAGAGACCTCATTAAGTGAAGAAAAAAAAATACTTTTAGATTGGCTAGTCCTATCTCAGACTCTAAAATTAACAACCTTAGGTAATCCTCCAATTCCAAGAGCTAGATCAAGGTTGAGCGAACCCGTGGGTATCACAGAAACTCTCCGTTTTCTAAAAAACCGCTGCAATGACAACTTAGAATCGTTATCAAAATCACCTGAAAGCTGTGATAATGCTAAATGTAGAGCAGAGTCTTTCTCCGCTACTTTGCTATCATCTTGAACTTCATCAACTTCACAGTCTGAAGCTTCAACTGATCACATGTAACACATTCGTAAGAGAGGAAACAGAGTAAACCATTCATGAGAATCACGACAAAAAAAAAGGAAATTACTGATTACCTAGAGAAGAAAAATAGCGGTTTTCATAGCTCGAGCAAGCTAAAACGCCTCTTCCTCCATTCCTCTACAGGCAAAAAGAAAGAGCAAGGGACAAGTAAACACAAAAGACATTTGTTTACTCAGGAGTTTGGCCAAGTAATCAAGAGGGATAATTTTTTTTGTTGGAACAACGAAATGCAAGTAATAATAGAGAATCATTTCATTCTTTCTTATAACCACTAAAAGTTGGAGCATTAGGGCAGAAACCATTCAACATCAGCGTTGTCGAGAACAAAGCGAGGTAACATTAAAGACGAAGAGAACAAATAACACAAGAACCTGAAGTAAGTAAGAGAACAAACGCAATCTCTGAATTAGACTGGTCTGTGAGAGTCGACCCATGCTCCGTTCTCCCCGACGGCGCTATTTCCAACAGACTCGGCGGCTCCTCCTCCTCTTTGCCGGAGCAGTTTTAAATTAGCTAAAAAATGAAAAATTGCGTCTTTTACAATCCATTGAACCGACCGGTTCGTGGCTAAAGTACCGGTACGGTTTGGTTGCGTGGCCATCAGGAACGGTGTCGTATCAAGAAATGAGCGGTCGTTAATAGTTGGGTTCTTTATAATAGTTTCGGGGAGAAACAGTGAACAAAATTCGGTTGTGGTTGATTGCGAAGATGATCAACGCCATTGCATCATCCCTTTCTCTTCCCTCTTTGTCTCATAAGAAATTACCTGTGGATTTCCATTCGTATCGAAGATCTTACAGATGCTCGTTTGTTAGCTCCAGCGTCAGAACGGCGACGGACAGTGCTAGGCGGCAGAGTCGAGCCGTGTCTGCCACTGAAGCTAGAATTTCTCTCGTCCTCGCTCTCGCTTCTCAGACGTCTGCTGTCTCTCAACGCCGTAAATGTTCCGTATTTATCAAACATGTCATGCTTTTGTTGCCCCAATTTTGTGACTGGCTTTTTTTTTTAATTTTTATTAGTATTGGCTGATTTGGGGACGGAGACGGCGAAATACGTGTTTCCGAAGAGATTCAATAGCTCTAGTCTGGAAGAAGCTTTGATGTCCGGTTAGTTTGTAGCTCATTATGTTCATTATTTGGGATCTTTATGACTTTATCTAATACATCTGAGTTCCATTGATCTTTGTGTTTGGCTTTATTTGTTAAACCTTGAATCTTTCTGTAGTTCCGGACCTCGAGACAATGAACTTTAAAGTTCTTAGTAAGACGGATAAATACGAGATTAGAGAAGTCGAGGTTGTTCTCATTTTCTTTGTGTTGTTGCCACTATCCTTCTCTGCTTAACTGTGTTCTTAGTTCAGAGCTATGACTTTGATACAGCCTTATTTTGTGGCGGAGACTACAATGCCTGGGGAAACTGGATTTGACTTCTATGGTGCTTCTAAGTCTTTCAATGTTTTAGCTGAGTACCTTTTTGGTAAGGTATTTATGACACATTTCTTATAAATTTTGCTACACTTAGTTTAATTTGACTATTGTTTTGCTTTAGCTCTGAATACTTTTGTTTTCAACAGAATACAGTAAAGGAGAAAATGGAGATGACGACCCCTGTTTTAACTCGTAAAGTTCAATCTAGTGGAGAAAAGATGGAAATGACTACTCCAGTGATAACTAGAAAGGTAAGTGTCTCATCAATGGATCTCGAAGTGTCTCTTTTTGGAAGTTCTTTGCTACATTAGTAGCTTTGGGTGAGTTGGTTTCATCTTTTGTTCTTTATGTCAATACCAAAGGTTGTTCTCAATTATGCTTGAGAGCGTCACATTACTATGCTCTAGATGTTGTTTTCTCTGTAGAACCGAAAGATCAATGGTACAATATAGTATTGTTTCCAGATATACCTACTTGTTAGTTTGATTCATTTTTCATCTTGTTCTCGTTCCTAGTAAATTAGTATCAAAAGTATTTGCATGTATACTTGTGCTTCAGGGAAAAGATCAAACACAGTGGCGGATGTCTTTTGTCATGCCCTCGAAGTATGGTTCAAATTTGCCATTGCCAAAAGATTCTTCAGTCAAAATTCAGGAGGTGCCTCGAAAAATTGTTGCGGTTGTTGCCTTTTCAGGTAAAAGATACTCGAATTCACTTCCACATGTGATGATACTACTCAGATTTTTCTATTATCTATGAACCAATCAACTTTGTTACAGGCTATGTGACAGATGAGGAGATTGAGAGAAGGGAGAAAGAACTAAAGAGAGCTCTTCAAAATGACAAGAATTTTCGAGTGAAAGATAAAGTATCAGTTGAAGTTGCACAGGTTTTAACAATAATAAATGGCTAGTAAGTGAATTGAAATTCAATCTTATCGACTGTCTACTGACACTCTGCAAATTCATTCCCTGCAGTATAATCCACCATTCACTCTCCCCTTTACCCGCCGCAACGAGATCTCTCTCGGAGTCGAAAGAAAAGAAGATTGATTAGCCTTTAAGGTACATACGTATGTATACACACACACACAAAGAGTTATATATAGAACATAAACTTGTGTAAAGACAAAACGCGTTTACTTGAATATAGTTGAATGTAAGTAGTAAATGGTCATGGAAATCATTTTCTTCACCCACCATTATGGATCTTTACTTTGATCATAGGCCACTAGAGAGGCCTATTATAGGCCTCTAGGCTTTGAAATTAACCCAAACAGCACTCAAACCTTTAACCTTTTGGAAAATTCCATCATAACAAATTCACTTTTTGAAAATTCTTTTGGTTTTTGATTCAGATTTTAAACTTCCTAAAAGAAAAAGGTTTTCATGTATTTTTGTATATCTAGAAATTACATTGTTTCTCTTTTCTCTTGAACAAGCTTTGAGTCTCTATTTTCTATGTATATGTCACATATATATGTAGTAATGAACATCCTAATGGCTAATTAGATTCAGGAATGCTATCTAACAAAGGTCTCCATCCTCTATGACACTCATCATCATCTTCATCATCACACATTTGCTGCTTAGCAAGACTCCTACCAACCAACTCATGAACTGAACCTCCTTGAAGAAGCTTCTCAAGCTCTTTCTTACTCACAACCATCTTCACTCTCACAACACCATTAGTCTTCTCCTTGGTGTTATCACCACAATCTGTTAATATATCCTCTTCTTTTTCCACCTCTGGAGTTGCAAACCTGACTTTCTTCTTCATCTTCTGATTCTGGATTGTGGTCGTCTCCTTAGGCAAAAGGTAGTAGAGACGACCGCAAAGAAGTTTGGCTTGTGGATGAAGATGACAATGGTTGGAGAGAGAGTCGAAGAGAGAGTAGTGAGGAGAGAATTGGGTAAGGATGTGATGAACCTTCATGGGTCCTCTGTATTCAACTACTGTTCCATCATTTTTCATTATCTTTATCACTTTCTTCTCCAGTACTAAACAATTCCCCATCCTTTCTTACTTTAGTTTTCGATTTCTTATGTAATTGAGTTAGGAAAATTTGATGTCCGTTGAGTTCGGAGACTTATGGTTGCATATTTATAGAGCTTAGGGTTATGTAAATGCCCTTGATTTGGAGTAATATTACCTGTAGTGCCATTATCTCATGTGGACCCCCAATGGATCTTTCTCTCTTTTTTAAATACAAAAGTTTCTACATGTTGTGGTGGGGTTTGGTCGGGTGGTGTTCTCTACTAGTTATATTTCGTTCTTTCAAAAGTTTCATCTTTGAAGTTAATTATTGTTGCAGATTTTTTTTTGATACGCAGCTCATGGTATCCGGAGTTCGATTTCACTTATTTGCAAATAAAAGTTAAAAAAGTAAAGTTGATTTGCACTGTAAATTAGATATTGTCGATCTAATTGTTAAAACTTTTATATATATATATATATATATATCTTGTTAGTATTTTAATTTGGTGACATGATTCTACCAATAACTTGCACTACCATTTAAATCCAAATATGTTGAAAGTTTAATTGTATATTTATTCTTTATGTAACTTTTATGGAAGATTGAATTCATGAATTTAGGTGGTACAAGAGACTCAATTTGATTAAATTACAAATTAAACTTGTCACCAAATCATTAAATAATTGATTGTTTGATGAATCTTGGATGTTCTTGTTAAAAGGTATATATATACTATACAGTGATCTTGAAGATTTGAGCTAGTGTCATTTCTAAAATAAGATTTATTAAGATTCATTTCATGTCGGTTTATATATTAAGAATCTACGTGATATTATATGTCTACACTTCTTCGACAATGTTTTTTTTAATGTCAGCATTGACATAGTTCTTCTTGTTGTTAAAAAGCATTGACATAGTTTTTGATAATACAAGTTGTATTGCTAATGATTCATTTCATGTCGGTTTAAAAATAAGGATAAAGGTCACATAGTTTCTCTCTTAGTTTGTAAGAAAAAAAAAAGGAAGAGGTTATGTCTGTCAATAAGCTTGTTTTGAACCAAAAAATCCATAGAAATATAGAAAAAAAAATGGAAAAATTTGTATTGGATTTGTAATAGTACTAGTGAACATCCTTGTGATGCATGAAGCCAACCATTTCAGAAATAAAACTTGTATTGGACTTATCTATGGGAATTTTAACTTAATTGTTTCAACTGTTAGAGCCATTCACAATATAATCATTTTATGTTCACTAAAAATTAATAAATTGACCAAAAAGAAAATAGTAAAACAGTAGAGGAGGCTTGGCTATATGGAAGCACTAGGTGGACCACAAAAAAGAGTCCAAATTACTTTTGATGAGTGGATGTCACTTCCAATTTCGAACCACAACTTGATTTTCTATAATCATTCTTTACATTGAACATTTTACTCCTTTCCATCGCCTAATTGCTAACATGCGCCTGCAACTCTCACTTTAGTTGGAAATTTACAAAACCCCATTTTCATTGTTCATTTTTCACTCGTTTACACACACTATACGACATGTTTATCATTACTTTTGTTAAATTAGTGTATAAATACGCACTGCCAAGAGATTTTACATTATAGATTAGGCTAATTAAATAAGAATTTAGCTTATTAAAATTGTCAAATCAGAGAATTAGGCGGGTGTGGTTTAGTGGTACATCTTAAATTTGAGAATGTAGAATATATTATTTCGGATTCGAATGTTTAATTTGGAAACTAAATCACATTTGTGCGCAGTATTAAGTCAAAATTAGTTATAATTATGGCATTTTAACATGTTAATATGTGGCCCACTAAACAATTTGGGAGAAAATTTTCTACTTAGTCTACTACTCTATGGTGTTTATGGTGTTTTCGATGAAATTGATTATCCAGAATTATAAAAAATCAATAGTCAAACCATGGGCATGAGTAATAATAGTTCGACCAAAATTTTAGTTTCACAACGTAAGTATTATCTCTTCTACTTCGTCCCAAAAAAAAATATGAAAAAACTCAATCTCTTGCACGTTTGAATTTGGAAATTTTTGTTCTTTTAATCTAAGTAAATTCACCAAAGTTGATTTCTTGTAAGTTGCTTAGAAGAAGTAGAAGTAGATCTGTTTAAAGTAAATACGACGTCATATGGACCGTGAAGGCATTTATTTAAGTAGCCCAATCTATAACAAGAAAACCTAACTCTCTGTTACAAACTTAGTCATCTCTCTACTTGCCCATTTGGCTCAATAGCTTCACCAAACTATCTCTATCTTTCACTATCTCACATCTATTACCTCTTGATAACGTGAGCTTATGCAAAGTTGATATTTTTGGGTAGTTTGGTCCATTTCATCAACTATGTTTAAAGTGCTTACGAATGATAAAAGGGTTCGTATAGGCTCCACCAATCAACCATGTTCTTGTACGTTCTGTTTCGTTTTTTCTTAGTAAACGAGGAATTTTAAGTATGGATTCATATTAATCCCGACACAAACGCTATTTATATCAACTGATCATAATGTCTTGAACTGAGCACAGACAACACTAATCCGATGAAAAACCCCTGACTTAACCACTTCGAATTTTACACCAAATTCAGTTGACCTAAGTGAGTTAAATCTCTTTCTTTTTGTTGGTCGGCAGACTTATGTCTTCCTATAAAAATAAAACAGTATTTATATAATTTTAACCGAGGATGGGTTTTAATGTTTTTCGTTGACCATTGACTTGGGTACACTCAAAACAATAATGAGTGTAGGAAACTAAGAAGATGGAGAGGTAAAAGATAAGAACAAAATAGAATGGGTGGGTTAAAGAAGAAATATCTAGGGTTTTTATTTTATTGTGGTGAATGATCAATAGTGGATGTTGATGAATGATGAGCTAAGCCAAAAATAAAATAAATTACTAAATGGAGGATATAATTTGCCTTTGCTGACAAGGTAAGCCATTGAGTGCGCTCTACCATCTTAGTGGTGGCGGCAGAAATTTTGTAACATGTTGAAAGAGATTGATATTTGTATATACTTTTGTTGTAAATAATGATGAAATATCCAATGCAAGCAAGTAATCCCAATATGTTATCCATACATAGTATCATGCATTTTTCTGCATACATATCTCCACGCCCGTCTTAGAGCTAGGGTGAGAGGGTCTACCACCTATAGGCCAAATGTTTTTGGGTTATATCCAATCAAAATTTTTTATTTTTTAAGGGCCAAAAAAATTTATATATATAAAAGAGTCAAAAAAAATATTTTTGGCCGAGAGTCCCCCAAATTAATAAGACGGGGCTGTATATCTCACCAATTTCCATCATAACTATATATTACAAAACTGCTATAAACAAAATAATCACCAAGTTCCATTATGAATAAATTTAAATTTTATCATGCAAAACGGCACTAACTTCTTGTAATCGGATTTTGTTAAGTAAAATTACATAGGCGAATGTTTAACTAAAAACACTTCACTAATATTAGAATTTTAAATTAGTATTTTTTGTCAACACTAGGCCACAACTGGCCGGCCCATTAGTCAGGTTCCTACATAATATTAGTATTTCAAATTAGTATTTTTTTTGTCAACATTGTGTCACAACTGGCCGGCCCATTAGCCAAGTTCCTGCATTATGCAGGCGGCGAGACTCGATCCCTCGACATGCAAGTGCACCTGTCTTTAGTGGACTTACCATCTGCCACTAGACTAAAAGCCACTTGCCAAGAAAACCTTAAGCATGATCAAAGAACATTTCTTTTGGCCGCACATGAAACGAGATGTCATTAAACATTGCAAACGATGCATTGCATGCCTTACGGCTAAATCCAAGTCACACCCTCACGGATTATACATGCCTTTGCTTATCCCTAACGCCCCTTGGGTAGATGTGTCTATGGATTTTTTGTAGGTTTACCCAAGTATCAGAAGGACATGATCCTAGTCGTGGTAGACATGTTCTCCAAGATGGCACACTTCAGTCCGTGTGAAAAACACCATGAAGCTTCACAGATTGCGACTCTTTTCATGCGGGACATCGTACAACTACATGGCATACCCCACACTATTATATCCGACCGCAACCCCAAGTTCCTTCGCCACTTCTGGCGTACCTTGTGGAGAAAACTCGGAACCAACTTGTTGTACTCCACATCCTGCCACCCGCAAACGGACAGACAAACGAAAGTCGTCAACCGGACTGTTTCCGCCTTACTTAGAGCAGCCGTAGGCACGAACATGAGGAGCTGGCATGAGGCCTTACCATACATAGAGTTTGCCTATAATCGTGTTGTTCACTCAACGACTAACTGTTCACCTTTTAAAGTTGTGTATAGTTTTTAGCCGTTGTCTCTTTTAGACCTCAAGCCACTGGCACCCTCGGAGACGGTAAATCAAGATGGAGATGCTAAGGCATAATACATCCGCCAATTACATGAGGACGTCAAGACAACCATCGAAGAACCTACGGCCAAGTACAAGGTACATGCTGATAATGGACATAAGGAAGTCATTTTTCAACCCGGAGATTGGGTTTGGATGCATCTTTGGACCGAAAAGTTCCTTAAGGAACGAAAACTGAACAAGAAGTTGGCACCACGAGGCAATGGGCCGTTCCAAGTGCTATAACACATCAACAACAACGCCTACCGCCTTGACCTACCAAGCCATTTTAAGGTACATCCTGTTTTCAATGTTTCAGATCATACACTCTTTAATGCAGGAGAAACCGATCCAATGTCAGATCATTCGCAAGGGGGAGGGAATGATGAGGCC
Source organism: Lepidium africanum (assembly GCA_900406405.1). Classification (NCBI taxonomy): domain Eukaryota; kingdom Viridiplantae; phylum Streptophyta; class Magnoliopsida; order Brassicales; family Brassicaceae; genus Lepidium; species Lepidium africanum. The sequence continues at coordinate 20,907 of OVAX01000590.1, forward strand.
ATCAACCATAACCTTCTAATCGCCGAAGCCATTCAACGCATTCTAGTCATCCGTCCCGGACCAGGCACCCGAAGCAAGACCATAGCCGTCCGTGACAAGGTCGTCGACTCCATTGGCACGCTACTCAACCTGACTGAACCCATAGCCGAGACGGACCTATCTCAACTAAACCTACCCCGGCCAGATGAGATTTTCACCGAACGTACCGCAGGAAGCTCTACCCCGGCCATGAACTACACCGCGGGAAGCACTTCTTCGACCGCCGGCTCGACCCAGGTACGTTTGTGCTTTACTATTTATGTGTTTGCAGGTACAATCACCACCGTTCCGTTGTAGTCTAAGCCTTACATCTAGGTTCGTTTGGTCCAAAAAGACACGTATAGTTGTCAAACCATGTGTTAACATACTTGCCATTTTTGGACCCATTAGAGTCTTTATTGTGTTATTTATTGTGTTCTTGTTTTGTTAAGAGTGCTGCGTCACTCATTTCCTTTTTTGTTCAATGTCGACATTATGTTGTCATTTTGCAAACTTGCCCTAGAAGGCCCCCAGCCATTGAACCATTATATAAGGTTCCTTTGTGGTATTTGTATTCTTCACCTTTTTATTAATAAAGAACGAACTTTCTCTTACAGCAAAAAAAACCTGGCCGCCACTCTTCTTTGAGGATTCAAGACGTGGGACGAGTTCATCCTTATGAGGATTCCAAGACTTGAATGGATTCGAGATTATCAAAGGAATCACCACTCTCTTTTATGGTTCTCATTCAACCATTTCCGCCCATCGTAGTTTCCAACGATTCGGACTCATCAAGGTCGAATCTACGGATTCATATCCAAAGCCCTCTCCTCCGAGGCACTGATCATGAGAGGTCCTGAATCTCCAACTTGGACAGTAGATCTTGTTGCCGTCAAAGCTTTTGCGTAGAGGTCCATTGGTTACATGGGTAGCAGTTAAATGAATCTTGTATCAAGTGTAGATCGAATCCATAACCATGGAGTTTGCAGAGACCCCAAGATTAAAGAGTGTAAGGAGAAACATGAGTAGGTGTTTTAATAGAAATTGTATACTTGGCCATGATAATACACAAGACATGAATATTTTTTTGTAGTCACAAAATAAAGGAGAAGAAAAAGGAAGCGTTTAAAAGATAAAAAATTTGAAAAGGATTTTTGTTTTTTTTTTTGAAGAAAACAAAAATAATTTGATAGAAGTTTATATCTTAGATTCAGAGGTAGAATAAGCACTAGCCTTGGAAAATAAAGCAAAAAAATAAAAAATGGCTAGATTAAAACTTTGGAGTGAACATGATCCCATGGGTAGAAAATATAAGAGGATAGAAGATAGATGAAGCCTCAATAGTAGTAGAAGGTTAAGTAGATGTAGCATCAATAGTAATAGAAAGCTCACTCATTGTCTATTAGTTAATCAATGACGAGAAAGAAAAAAGAAAAATTCATGGTAGAAGAAAAGGAGGTGTTAGGGAGAGGAAAAAATTAGAGTTTTTCCTGCTCTAATACTATGTTAGATTATGAGCTTCTAACTCAAAACCAATTGGCAATGAGTGGATTGACCTTTTTCTTATATATATAGTAGATTAGAATGGTCCCAACTTCCAATGTGGGACAACCACATTCAATGGCGGATGCAGGAAGGAAGATGATGAGGCATGTGTCCCACATAACAACAAAATTTTGGTTAAATTTTACATTGTTTTATTATTTATCAAAATTATTTTTAATTTTTATAGTAAGGTGCCTCATACTAAAATAAAGTATAGATCCTCCACTGAGTACATTCTAACAGTTAAAAATAATAAGAGAAGATTTCTCTGAGCGATAAATCGGTTTTGTTTTTGCTTGTTAAAACTCTTGGTTCTATAACCGATATGAGGCATGACAGTCAATGGCTTCCAAAGTATCAGCGTCATGGCCCCGTCTCTGCTCGTGTCTTTTGTCTTGTTGGCTAAAATCGTGTTCAGAACCTTCGACATTTGGTCTCTCGATGTTCCGTTGGTCGAAGGTGGTGGTTCTTGTCAGAAGGTTTCGTTTTGTTTTATTTGCCACCATAAGTTTTATTTTGGTTTTGCCGTTATTTTTACTATGTCTTCTAGACTCACATCTGAGAAGTTTCTTTTCTTTTTTGTGCTCAAACATGTGGTGTCTTGGTGGTTAGGTTGGATCAAGGTTTTGTTTCAGGTTTACCCGAGTGCTCCTTCATCTTTTTGATGGTTTTTAGTCAGTTTTTGGTCATAGTTAAAGCTTGGCTTTAATTTGTTCTTTAGTCAATTATTAAGATTAGTTTCATAGCCTTAATCATTCGATCTATATTCTTGTGATGTGGTGGTTGGTGAAGCGGTTAGAAGATTTTATTGATTTCTTTCTATCATAATCAAATATCATATCTCGATCATAGTTTAAATAATTGACTATCTTTCACCGAGTAGTAGTTTTGTCGACTTATGGTTTTGTTGGTGGTGGCCTTTCTATTTGAATATCAATATCCCATAGTTAGCACACTCTTATTTTCAGAAGTTACCAAATTTCAAGTGAAGATAAAAAAAATTGAAGTGTTTTGCTTATTGGAGACAATCGCTATTTTCGGTTTTAGAATAGATTTCTTAGTTAGTTTTTTGTTCCCTTAATTCACTTATGCATGCCTAGTTTATGATATTTTTAATTTTTTTTGCCAGTTTTAGTTTCACCCCATCTAGTTTGGATCTTAGTATGTAATCTTCTCCTATAATTAATTAGACGAAAGAAAAAAAAAAAACAAAAGATATCTAGAATTTCCAGATAAGGATTTTCTATTAAAAATAATCTAGTTGCTTGGTTGCTAAGTTTGATATGGACACCCAAAGGTCCACTAGATTTTGTGGGGATTCACTTTTAGATAAATGTAAAAGCCCAAAGTTTTGGATTTGCCCTTTATATTATGGCCGAAGTTTAGAATCAAGAACCGGTCTATATTTTCGAGAAAATAAATAACCGTTCGGTATGCAAAACCGGGTCAACGCTTCATTGTTAGACCTGATTTTGACATTTTTATTAAAAGAATAGTAGAAAAGGGATTCGGTATTTATATAACTTCACTCGATTTAGGGTTTTTGGTCTCTGCTCACTCTTATCGCCGCTGAAGTTCAATATACCGTCTTCTACAGGTTCCCTCTTAATCTTATTTTAATTCTACTTTGTTCTACTTCATTGTTTTCGCGTACGGGCTCGTAAAGTTTTCCTCTTTGTATGTACTTTTATTGATCTCTGTCTACGGATTCCTCTCCTGTTTGTTAGCTATTCGCAGAGAAACCAATCTTTGTAGCTTAAGCATGTTAATTTTGATATATATATATATATATATATAGTCAATTTTTAGCTTCTTAACTTATTTGTTGCAAATTCGTAATTGCCTATTATATTCTGCATCTGCAATTGAGCCCAGATTGAGAAATCCAAAAATCTGTTGAAATAGATGAAATTTCAAGTTAAATTAGTGTTATTGAAGTGTTTCCTCTGTTAGTTTTGCATATGTTATCCTGCAAAGTTGATTGCTTATGATAATTCGACAGTATAGATTGAATTGTAAGATGATATCTGTAGTGGAGTAAAACTCGTCTCTAAATGTTATTGGGTTCTTGAATCAGGATGGATTCTCAGATCAAGCATGCAGTTGTTGTGAAAGTAATGGGAAGGACTGGATCAAGGGGTCAAGTGACTCAGGTTAGAGTGAAGTTCACTGACTCAGACCGTTACATCATGAGAAACGTCAAAGGACCAGTCAGAGAGGGAGATATTCTCACCCTTCTCGAGTCCGAGAGAGAAGCCAGAAGACTCCGTTGATTCTTTCTTGCTTTGCCAACAATGTTTTTGTTTGCTTTGGAGAAAAGAAATGTTATATTGTTTTGGTAATTGAAATCTATGTTGTTCACTTTTCTCTAATAACTTTCAATTATCAAAGATTGTTTGTTGATTCCAATTGGTCTCAGTTAGATCTTGATTGAATTATGAAAAGTTAAACATTGAGTGATTCAGGTTAATTTTAACGGAGGAATCAATTACTTAGTAGATCCACTCCTCAAGATCGACTATGTACCTACAATTAAAATACCATAAGCATGTTAATGGACATCATTGCTTCTGTTCTGTCTAAAATTGAATGGCAACAAAATGATGATAGGAGCTATTGTTTGTTCATCATTACCTTATTTTATATATATATATAACTTCACTCACAAGCAAAAAATCCAGCAATTATGCCCTTTTCTCATCATCATTGTTATAGTTTAAATGAACTCAATTTAGAGATATTTCAAAAGTAGATTTCTGATGAATTGCATTCAAAAGAGGTGGCAAATCAAGAAGTAATTATGGTTTTGCCTATAATTACTAAACATTTACCAACGAAAAACCATGTTTTGTTGTTCTAATCATGCTCTTTGGATAGTTATCTTTACATTATCAATACATACGAAAAAGCTTAGGCAACAAATTCATGACTTTGGATATTAATAGCATGCGCACGCAGCACGCCTAAATACGTGCCTCTATTTCAGCCCACGTGATAGATTTGGACCACATCAAGACTCTGTGTCCATTTGGTTAAGCCTTTACCAAAAGCTTGGTTTTGATTTGCCGATTTGTTCAATTCCAGGTTTCTAACTTTGGTAAATCAACAGTAACCAAGCAATGTACCGGAAGTTGAACCGGCTTAACCATAATATTCACACACACTCCAAATATATGCCTATTTAAACCGTACATAACACAACTCTTCTTCACACCTCAAGTAAAATGGAAGCAAACACTCTGTTTCTTGTTAAAGTACTTGTTCTTCTCTGTCTCAATGTCTGCTTCACATTAGCGTCCGACCCTGATCCAATCCAAGACTTCTGTATACCAAAACCAATCACATTCCCACATCCTGACCATCACTTCTCCACCAATCTTGCTTGCAAAAACTCCTCTGAAGTAACCACAGAAGATTTCGTATTTTCCGGTCTAAAAACAGCCGGAAACTTCACGGAGACTGGCTTTGCTTCAGTCCCGGTAAGCCCAGCAAACTTCCCGGGCCTAAACACATTAGGCCTGTCGTTTGTCCGAGCTGATCTTAAACCCGGATCCATAAACCCGCCACATTACCACCCGCGAGCCACTGAAGTTGCACACTTGGTTAAAGGACGTGTTTACTCTGGTTTTGTGGACTCGAGCAATAAGGTTTACGCTAAAGTCATGGAAGAAGGAGAAATGATGGTTTACCCTAAAGGACTTGTACATTTTCAGATGAATGTCGGAGATGTTACTGCCACGATTCTTGCTGGACTTAATAGCCAGAGCCCTGGGATTCAGAAGATACCGTCAGTGGTTTTTGGGTCAGGAATCAATGAGGAGTTGCTTATGAAAGCTTTTGGTTTGAGTCTTAAGCAGATTGGTTCTTTGAAGAAAAGATTTGATCCTGTAATGTCTAATGAACATTGAAATATTCTCTTAAGTCTTGACGAGAATATCATGTGGAGCTTTTTAAGTTATTTACCTTTGTGTAATTGTTCTTGATTACAATGTCCTCGACTCAAAAAATGGTCATCGTTATTTATATATCTTTTGAGAAATCAAATTTAGACATTGAAACGTTTATAGACATTTTATCAATGTGAAACTTCCTTGTGGAACCTTCAGAACTTGAATTCTTTAAAGCTATTTATTTGACTTTTTCCAGCAAGAGTCAAAGGGGTTGTCTGGTTTGACAAAAAAAAAAAAAAAAGG
>OVAX01000590.1:26683-73263 GCA_900406405.1 Lepidium africanum
AAAAAAAAAAAAAAAAAGGTCAAAGGGGTTATATAGCAACTTGAAACGCTGCGTTCCAGTCTAAACGAGACCCTCTCTTTCTCCAAGAGTATTTGTCACATAACCGAGAAAAAATTATTGAAGCCGGTCTTTATCGAGCTTTGCGGTTTCGGTTTAATTGTTTTAATTCGTACCGAAAATTGGGTTCCAATTAGATCTTCTATAAACCCAATTATCTCTTCCCTCCACATTCACAATTTTTTCATGGATCAACCACGGCCAAGCTCAACGGCGTCTCAGCCACCGGAAACACCATCACAGCCGTCCGATTCGGCTTCTAAGCCATCGGCTATAACTCAGATTCAGCAACCGCCTTCCACTAATCCGAGTTCCTCCTCCGTTCCTTCTATTCCTTCTTCCCCAGCTCCACCATCACCATCGCTCAATCCGAACCCTAATCCTCCTCAATACGCGCGTCCGGTGACATCTCCGGCGACGCAACAACAGCAACATCAGTCACAGCCTCTAGGACGGCCGCCTCCGCCGGCGTACTCGAGACCATGGCAACAACACTCCTCTTACACTCACTTTTCCTCCGCTTCTTCGCCATTGTTATCTTCCTCATCAGCTCCGGCTTCGTCTTCTTCGTCTTTACCTATTACTGGACAACAAAGAGGCGGTATGGCCATTGGCGTTCCAGCTTCCCCAATTGCGAGTCCTTCTCCTTCACCTTCTCAGCATTCGCCTTCTGCTTTTCCCGGCTCCTTTGGGCAGCAGTACACCGGATTAGGTCGTGGAACTGTGGGAATGTCAGAAGCTACATCCAATACAAGTGTCCCGCAGGTGAATAGTTGTCATATGTACCATATTTCGAAGACTTGTGTTTGTTATAGCTAAGCTGAATTTAGAAGATACCAACCTTTTTCGTGTGTGTGTGCAGGTTAGGATGATGCAAGGAACCCAGGGAATTGGGATGATGGGGACACTTGGCTCAGGTTCTCAAATGCGGCCAAGTGGGATGGTTCAGCACCAGCAGAGACCAGCTCAATCATCTCTAAGGCCATCTTCCTCCCCAAGTAGCCAATCTCCTGTTGCCCAAGTATGTTTTTGATCGTTCTTGCTATTTGAATACGATTTTGAATTTGTTCTTTGAACAATAGGAACTCCTACTTTGTGGCACAGTTTAAACAAGCAAATTTGCCTTCATTTGTTGGGAATGATTACTCACCTCATTAGCTCAAAAATTTTGAAGGACTAGGATTAGAAGTTCTAATTGAATTGATTTGTTAATTACTCAAGTGTTCTGATGGCTGAATAGAGCTTTAGCTGACTGTTAATTGGTCATTCAGACACATCAGAGCGTAATTAGTAACATCGAGCCTCCTAGTGAATCTTCCCGGTCTTCTCTTTCGTTGTAATTTTCAACTCATTTATGTCGTAGTTATATAAGTTGAATTGGTTCTTTGAACACCTCCGTTTTTTGTTGCTTTTTTTTTTGGTTACTCTTTCTTTTATTTTATTTTGAGCTTGTTTGAGAAAACTCTTCGTGAACTTTGTTTGCACACTTTAATTCCTTATACTCTGCTTTTGGTAGAACTTTCAAGGACATAGCCTTATGAGACCTTCAAATATTGGTTCTCCTAGTGTCCAATCTACGGGTGCAGCACAACAAAGCTTGCAAACCATTAATCAGCCTTGGTTATCATCTACTCCTCAAGGGAAGCCACCTTTGCCACCTCCATCGTATAGACCACTAGTAAATTCACCCTCCATGCAACAAAGATCTCCCTTGCCTCAGCAACATCTTTCCACGTCAGCAGCAACTTCACAGCCGCAGCAACAACAATCTCAACAACATCAGTCTCAGTCTCAGGAGCAACTTCAACAATTAAGATCTCCGCAACAGCCTTTATCTCACCCACATCAACCAACCCGGGTCCAAGGGTCCGTAAATCAAAAAGTTACTTCTCTGGTAACGCCGATTCAGTCTCCTATGGCTCAACCAGGAAACCAAGCTAAAACAGTTACAATAGAGAATGAGGTGACTGATGATAAGATCCTGGGCAAACGAAGCATCCATGAACTACTTCAGCAGGTATCCACTGACCTATTTTTGTATTCTCAACTTTGGGTACTGTGTTTTGCATATTGGCCATGGAATAGAATTGCCTGCTCACTCCCACGCTTGATTCGCCCTTAATGTATGATTGATTTGTTCCACAGTAAAATAACCTATCTATAGTTATAGGGCCGTCTTTGATGTTGTTCTGCACTCTGCATGATTTCCATAATTTTTTTCTTGAAACTTTAATTTCTCTTGCCTATCTACAGATTGATCCGTCAGAGAAATTGGATCCAGAGGTTGAAGATATCCTTTCTGAAATTGCTGAAGATTTTGTGGAGTCAGTGAGTAGCTCGCACCGTATTGTTTTCCAACACGCTTTATGCAAACATAATGATCGGTTTTAGAGTTAAAACATTTCTGTCATAAGCTTTTTCATTTTCTAACTCCTGCTCGTCATGTTCCTTTTTATCCAGATCACAACTTTTGGATGTTCTTTAGCCAAGCATAGAAAGTCAGATACTCTAGAGGCTAAAGACATCTTGCTTCATGTTGGTTCGTTCGATTGATCTTATATGCATTGTTCTTCTCATTCCTATTTTCATGTTATGATGATTAATTTCTTTTTGCTATCTCTTCTCGTTAAATGTAGAAAGAAACTGGAATATCAGGCCTCCTGGTTTTAGCAGTGATGAGTTCAAGACATTTCGAAAGCCGGTAAGAACTACTCTTATCAATTCATCCAATTTGCAAGTTAGTTCCTAAGTTCTTTTTGGTTGTTTCCTTGGATAATGTTTTGCAGGTGACAACAGATATTCACAAAGAGCGTCTTGCCGTTGTAAGTTTTAAGTAAAAATACACATGTCTTTAAAAATCCCAAGCAATCACTATTAGATTATGGTACTGCGTAGAAAAGAAGCTCATATATTGAAGATTTTTGTGTTGACTTTGTATATCCGTTATGGGGTTTTGAAGATAAAGAAGTCGGTCACGGCAACAGAAGCAGCAAACGCCAAGAATCCGTTTGGGCACGGGACTGCAAATGCAAGAGGCGGTCAGGCAAAGACGCCTGCTAATCTCATGGCCTCTACAACCTTCAATCACTGACGTATTAGATTAACTCTCTAATCGTGCTTGGTAGGAATATTCCATGAAATAGGTTTGAGGTTTGTAACACCCATTTTGTACTTTTGATCTCAGTCCAAGATAACTGCAAGCACGGAAGCTTCAGCCTGGATCTTAATATTAACCTTAAATGAAGTCTCTTACAACCTTATGGGATTGAATTGGTTCAATGTTTTGCAAAGCACAAAAGTTTATAAATAGAGGGATGAGAGATGAGATGTAGTAATGAAACCGGACTAGACGGCAATATCATTAAACAGATTCTTCTTACAAAGTTGAGTTTTCCATAGCTTTGATCAATTTTGCAGCTTCACTAATGTATGGACATTTGATGGAGTATACACAGACAACCTTGGTTCCAATTTTTGCTTCATTAGCTCTTTAGCCTTCAACGATCTTCACTGACGTCCTGTATAAGAAAACCGAAAAGGAAACTTTCAGGGCATGTTCTTTCGATCAGAGTTTAGTGGGTTTTACGTGACTGATCTCACTTACCCGAAAGGACTCTGCTTGATTGATAATAGCTCAATGTCAAGCTGTGAAAAAAAGGTACAAACATGAACATCACTTTAGGAGCAACAAAACTCCAACTGATTTTACTTGATTACCTCTATTGTTGCATTTGGAGGGATCTCTTGCACTCCTTTCTTCCCGTAAGCCAGTTCCGGAGGAACAATCACCAACCTCTGTATATAAACCTCAGAGGGTCATCATGACAAGGCTTTGTGTGGACCGACTTTGTGAAGCATTATGGTTTGAAGAACTAACCTGACCGCCTATACGCATCCCTTCAACACCAAGATCAAGTCCTTTCAAAACGTTGCCTCTCTCTGATTGCCCAACATCGAACCCGTAAGGCTGCAAAAACTCTATGTTATTGGTTAAGAATCCTTGCATATTCAAGTACGTTAGTGAATGCTGTGATATTGCTTTGTACTGACCGTTCCACCTCCAACGCCAAGTCCTTGTCGACTTGTCATGAACGTTATCCCTTTCCATTTTGCAACATAGTGAACCTGCAACACGACCTCTTCGGGTTAAGCATCAACGCTTTTCAACAACTGTTAGCATTTACATGTCCAAAGTTAACCAGGAAACGTATTCACAACCGTACTGCGACCCGAGATCCTTTCACAGCCTCTGCTCCATTGCCAACCTTTATATCATAGTACCTGCAACACACAGCCTCTGCTTTTCTCAACTGTATAATGTATCATGATCTTTGAGGTTATGTAGAAGAGAGGAAATTTACGGACTTGAGACCATTGGGAAGAGTCGTGAATTCGCTCTCTGGTATCTTAGATGCACGTAGCTGCAGAGAAATGTATGTAAGAGGTTAAATTGAATCAAAGAACAAACAATACACTTATAAATATCTATGCTTACAGCTCTTCTGCTGGTGCTTACGGCATCAGCTGATTCAGTTAACAAAATCCCAGAAGCTGTTTTAACAACAATGAAAGGACGTTAATACACTGATTGAAAGCTAGCTTAAGTGCAAATGTAAAGAAGTGATTAGTTGTATAGGATAAGAATCTAACCGGCGGAGAGAAGACATCCAAGTAAAAGCCTCCTCCCTTCGTTGTTCACTGTCGCCGGAGAAACGACCATCTCTGGTTTGCTGACCTTTTCGCCATTGGAAGAAGCTAAAGAGCACCGGTACATTGTGAATTGCCTTTTTGATGGGAGTGGAATGGAGGAAGAGATAGAGTGATGGAGAGGGTGAACAAGTTTCAGAGTGAAGATCATAGTTACAATGTTCTTGTGTCACTTAACAGATTGTGTGGATCTGAATCAACTAAACTAACTGATTCTTGCGTTCGTTCTACATGTTTGTATGAGAGAAAGAGGAAGAAAGAAAAGGATAAAACAGAAATTCTCATCCACAAGTTTGATGATTTTAGATTCTTTCAATCTTAGACCCTTATTTTCTCCAAAAAATCTTATATTTTAACCAAAGTGTTTGAGGCAGACATTAAAAAAAAGGGTCCGAGTCATGTCACTACATTGCTTAAATCAGATTAATATTGGAGATTTCACCTTCCGGCTTTTTCAACTCTCTTCTAGGGTCATATTGGTGACTAAAGCTTTGGAAGCAACAACAAAGTGTGGTTATGGTCTTGTTTTTTCTCTAATCGTTAGTGTTTTTTTTTTAATTGTTAGTGGTTACGACTAGCTACTGCAACCAAACCAAAACGTGTTCCTTTGGTGTCATAGGACTAAAAAAAATTGATCACTAACTTATTCGGCGACTAGAATTTAAAATGAGCGACTATAATTGGCAAATTACTAAAATATTCTTATATTCTTACAAAATCACAAAATTATCAGTAAACTTTAAAATCATCTCTTTTTATGTCGTTCTTCTCCACAAACGAAAATCTTTTGGCTTTTCCATTGAGTTCTGCATATTCTCCTCTGAGTTTTGCTTTAATCGAACTCTAGAAAAGTTTTGTTCTTCTCTACGTTTTGCTTGTTTTCATTGTGAATTTCACAGATTTTTTATTTCTTCAATTTTGCTATTTTTTAATTCAACTATATTAGAGCTTTCCCCATTTTCCGATTTTGCTCTTTGGGTTTTCGTTAAAATGTTTATAATCGATGTTACTTCAAATATTTTTGAAGCCGTTCTTGTTCATCTCCCATATTAGATAATGTGTCTCATATCAACAACTAACAAACAGAGGTGCTCTGTGAGCTTGTTTATTAATGGACCCAGAGTCGTGCCTATGTACAATATCGATAGTTTGTCTTGAGTCCTCAAAAATGTATAATTTTTTGAGCCTCCTAATTATAAAAATGTAATATAACATATTGGTTAGAGGCATTTTTGGTTGACTACTTAACCAAGATTTGAACATTAAAGTTATAAATATATTTAGGTTTTTTAACATATAAACAAACTAAAAACAGTTTTCGAATATAATTAATTTTTTTGAGGTCATTCTTTTTCTTTTAAAAAGTTTATTTTGTTTTATCAATAAAATTTCTTTTAACTATATAATATTTATGTAATAAAAATTATTAATAGGGTCTTTTTTATTACTAAATTCGCCTTAGGCTTTTTTAACTTTGCCTCTAGATTGCTTTCGGTACATCCTGGTTTTTCAGGTTTTCGATGTATGGTGGATGCCTCTTGGAAAAAATCAGAGCTATACACAGGTCTAGGACGATATTGTTTTCTGTTTAATGACAATGGATCGAATCTGGGAGCACAATGTTTACGTCGTAGCATATCACCCCTTCATACGGAATTTGAGGCTCTTTTGCGGGACATGACATGTCTTAGTTCTCTCCAAATTTTGGAAGTGGAGTTTTTAGTAGATTGTTCGGAGTTGTAAAGATGATGGAGAACCCGCCAGCCTGGCCTGCATTCCTACCTTATCTAGTTGATTACTCCAGACTCAAAAGTTGCTTTAAGGTAGTCTCTTGAACTCTTCTCTCGCATGGTCTGAACTACAAGGCGGATTCCCTTGCTCGTCGAGCTCGAAGGCTTTCACGGTGTTAAGCTATGGTGAACAATGTACCAGCCTCTTGGATACAATTCGGATTGTTTCCTTTCTTTATAGTTAAGTTGACAAAAAAAAAACTTTAGGTACAACACTGAATGAGCCTATATGTTTTAAAACCCTTTAAAAACCAAGGGGTTTCGTTATGCTGCTTACTAGCTAGTGTTCAAGCTCTTGAAAATATTAGAGAAGACAAAGCAAAAACATTACTTGAGAGAATGTATGGCAAGAAACAAGCCACGCAAGTTAGAACGAAACTACAACAAACTTAGTACAACTCTAATTAAAAGACTAGTTAATAACACAATCAAACATTGTATTAAAGGATTAGCCTCTTCACAAAGAGTACAAACTATTGAGGCCCTCTCGACAAAGAAAATCCCCATGTAGTATGAAGAGAAGTAACTAAGGATATGAGATTTAACTACCAAGAGAAACAGAACTCTTAGCTGTGAGAATGAAGTTTAACACATCACAAGGCACATCAATTTGGGCTTTATCACATTATCTCTTTATGTTATGTTGAGTTTGTTGAATCTTTAGCTCCGAAGAAGATGAATAAAGGCAGTGAAGGACAAAAGGTGAAGAAGTAGAGGCGTAGCTAGATGCTACTGAACTTTAAGCAATACTGCCTCCAAATCCTTGCATAACTTTCATGGAGGATTGCTTCAGTTTTCACTCTAAATCTCAGATTCTTTGCAAGAAGAAATCTGAGTTGAATCAAAACAAAGAAGAGAACGAGAAGCTGATTTAAGACTAATCTATCTATCTCTCTATATCTTATATCTGCATATTACACAGTATTTATACTTCTCAGCTTTTAATCTCATCCGTTAATTTTCTGACTTATACATTAGTAATCAACGATCATCAATGTATCAATCCTTTACAATCTTGAATTTGTTTAAACACGTGAGCTAATTGTTAATATCATTAACCGACCTTAACATTGTTATAAATTTGTCTCTTAAACCAAATGAATTTAAGAAACAATTCCTAACAATCCCCCACTTGTTTCTTCAAATTCAAGTATTGTTTAGTTGAAGTCTTTCGACTTGAATCAACCTTATACCTTCATTTGATTCTCATATCATATAGATTTGTGCCTAATTCCATTATTACTCAGTAAGCAAGACTTGACTTAAACTTACAATGAACAGATGTTTAATCTTTGTTACAACTGTTTTTCCCTTTACGTGTAAAAGTGTTTATACTATCATACATATAATTTTTTCATACAGACTATAGTAGTCCTTTCATGTCCTTACAAAACCTCAAGAGTTTCCTTTGTTTGACCTTTTGAACTATTACTTTACATGTGTAAGCTATCTAGTAAGGAACCCAAAAACATCTCAGCTTAAGTCACTCTTAGTCCCATTTCCTTGGCCATGTTCAAAACCATACGTCCACATAGAGCCTTTGTCATCGGATCTGCTATGTTATTGCCTGATCTCACAAATTCCAACGATATTACTCATGTTTCCAACAAGTTTCTTATCACCTTATGACGCATTCTAATGTGTCTCTTCTTTCCATTAAACAACTGATTCATAGCAATAGCTATAGCAGCTTGTGAATCACATCTTACTAAAAGAGATGAATATTTTGTTCCAAACATTGGTAGATCATATAGAACGCTTCTTAAACACTCTGCTTCTTGACTTGTCAATTCAAGAGCAATGTGTTCTGATTCCATCGTCGATCTAACAATACAAGTTTGCTTTGTTGACTTCCAAGAAATAGCTCCTCCTGCCAAAGTAAATGTATATCCACTAGTGGAATGTATTTCATCATTGTCAGATACCCAGTTTGCATCACTATAACCTTCTAAGATGCATGATGAACCGTCATAGTTGAGTTTCCAGTCTATTGTTGTTTTTAGATATCTCATCAATTTGTTTAATCCATTCCAATGAAGAGCATTTGGACTTTGAGTGTATCTGCTTAACCTGCTTACAGCATAAGCAATATTTGGACGTGTACAGTTCATGAGATTCATCACACTCCCTAAGATTTTTGCATAGTCTCCTTGTCTAATGTTATTTCCTTTATTCTTACACAAATGAAGTGAGGCATCATAAGGAGATCTAGCTGGTTTGTCATTCCAATAATCAAATTTCTTGAGAATTTTCTCAATATAATGAGATTGTGAACGAGCAAAACCATCATCTGACTTAATCACTTTTATTCCTAATATTACATTTACCTCATTCATGTCCTTCATGCTAAACTTTGAACATAAGAAATCTTTGACATCCTTCACGATTTCTATAGATGTCCCCATGATAAGCATATCATCAACATAGAGACACATTATCACATATTCTGACTTATAACATTTACTTAACAAGCATGTATCACTAGAATTTGCAATAAAACCGTTCTCTAAGAAAGTGCTACTAAACTTATCAAACCACTGTTTGAGAGCTTTCTTAAGACCATATAAGGATTTCTTTAGCTTACATACCTTATCTTCTTGTCCTTCTATGACAAATCTCTCTGGTTGTGTCATGTATATCTCTTCCATTAAATCACGATTCAAAAATGTTGTCTTCACATCCATTTGATGAACTATCAGCTTGTGTGAAGATGCTATACCTATAAGTAATATTATTGAAGCAATTTTGGTGACTGGTGCATATGTGTCGAAGAAATCCACTCCTTGAATTTGTGTAAACCCCTGAGCAACTAATCTGGCTTTGAACTTGTCAATGGATCCATTAGCTCTCATCTTTCTTTTAAGAATCCATTTACAACCTTTAGGTACATCAACAATCTCCCAAGCATGGTTAGTAATTATTGATTCATATTCATTATTCACTGCTTCCTTCCAAAACATTGCATTGAGGGACTTCATGGCATCAGAAAATGTTTTTGGATCATCTTCTATTAAAAATGTGAATATCATTGAGTTCATCATGACTAACAATAAAGCTGGTTATAAAATCTAGTCCAAAGGATAATGCTACTTTTGGTCTTTTACTTCTTCTAAGTTCCTCTGAAGCTTCCTCAATGACTCTTTTATGGTAAAGAGTTCTTTGAAGTTTTAATAACAGAAACTTTCTTAAATGGAAAGATGTTGTCAAAAAACTCTACTTCTCTGGATTCTATTACGTGGCCGTATTTCATTGAATCAGAATCAAAGGTCATACACCTATATCCTAAACTATTTGATGCATAGCCTATGAGAACTGCATCTATAGTTTTTGATCCAACATTTGGTCTTTTAAAATCCCGTAAACCAAATTTAATTAGACATCCCCAAACTCGAAAATAACTAAGATTGGGAGAGATACATTTCCATAGTTCATAAGGAGTTACCAACAAACCTTTGTGAGGTACTCTATTCAGTATGTGACAAGCTGTTAACACTGCTTACCCCCCCCCCCCCCCTTTGATCAGCTAAACTTGATCTCAAAAGCATAACATTCATCATGTTTTTGAGTGTCCTGTTTTTCCTTTCAGCTATTCCGTTTTGTTGAGGAGAATAGGGAGCTAAGGTTTCATGAATTATTCCTTCATCAAAGCAGAATATTTGAAACTTGTCAGACATATATTCACCTCCTCTATCCGATCTGATTCTTTTACTTTTCCTTATTAATTTTTTTTCAGCTTCAACTTTAAAAAGCAAAAACATGTCAAAAGTTTAATCTTTGTTTTTCAACAAGTATACACGATGGTATCTGGAAAAGTCATCAGTGAAGGTGATATAGTAATGCTTTCCTCCTCTACTAGGTATGGTCCTAAAGTCTGCTATGAAATGTGTGAATTAGATCCAGAAGATTTGAGGATCAAGAAACAGAATGAGAATACGGCTTTCTAGCATACTTAGACTCTACACAGACTTCACATTTTGAGAATGCATATTTTAATGAACCAGATATGAGACCAACTTCTTTCAGTCTCTTAATTGACTTAACATTCACATGACCCAAATGACCATGCCAAGAGTTAATACCATCAACCAAATAAGCAGAAGAACCAGTCTTATTATCTTTCAAAGTCTCCAAAACAAGCAGATTACAGTTACAAAATGCTTTTCTTATATAGGCACTATTCTTAGTTAACACCATTTTTCCTGCATCTACAGTTTGTTTGACTCCAGCAGACATTAACAAAGAATTGGAAATGAGATTCCTACGCATATTAGGTACAAAGAGAACTTTTCGAAGGGTTAGAGTCCTCCCTGAAGACAGCTTGAGATCAACCTCTCCTATTCCTTCAACTTTCAAAGCATGTGCATCACCAAGATATACATTTTTGTTTCCTGAGTTTGTAAGGTTCTTGTACAGCTCTTTCCGGTTGCAAATGTGGCGGGTTGAGCCAGAATCGATGATCCATTCAACAGTATCACTAGTGGCATTGACTTTAGTAACCACTGCTACAATGTTTTCAGTTACTTGATCCTTATGATTCCATTTCTTCTGAGGCGGGAGTTTTCATTCCTGTTTCTTGTGCCCGATTTGGTTACAGTTCCAACATTTGAGTTTCTTCTTAAACTCAGTAGTCTGATTAGCCGAATTCTTGTTCTGTTTGTTCTTTTTCTTTGATGAATTCCAATTCCTCTTGTTGTTTCCACCAGACCCTTCTACAAGATTAGCATCTTGATTAATAGAATGAGAAATTAAGTTAATACCTTGATGAGTTTTGTTTGCATCTTCAATTAGAATATCTGAGATGAGTACATCAAGTGAGAATTTCCTTTTCTCATGTTTCAGCATTGATCTGTAATCGTTCCATGAATTCATAAGTTTGTCAATCAGGAATTCATGGTAACCCTTCAGATTGGATCCTTGACACGATGGCTTTATAGCCATGCAGCTAGTTCAAAATCGGAGAATCATTTGTCACCATAAAAGAAGTCCACTGAGAAGTTATGTATTGATTTTTCCCTTCATCTTCTATTCCATACTTCTTCTTCAGATTGACCGAAACTTCTTTCGCGGATATTTGACATAAATATCAAATAGCTTCTCTAATAAATATCGAAGAATGTGTCCTCTACACGTGCGGTTGTGTTCATCGAATGATCCCTTTTTCTTCTTCTTGGTTTCGGAATCAACAGCGTCTTTTGATATTTTGTTGTTAACAGCTTCGGAATCTTCCATAAGAACGTATTCAAGACCGAGTTCTTGAATGAAGAAAAGTATTTCTTCTGACCATCTTCTCCAATATGATCCGATTAAAGGCTGAAGTCTTGATAGATCGGCAATCGCTTTGTTTGATGTCATCTTCAGATTTTGAAAGAAGATTAACCGTATTATTGCTTAAAGATTGTTGAATCTTTAGCTCCAAAGAAGATGAATAAAAGCAGTGAAGAACAAAAGGTGAAGAAGCAGAGGTGTAGCTAGACGCTACTTAACCTTAAGCAATAATGCCTCCAAATCCTTGCATAACTTTCATGGAGGTTTGCTTCAGTTTTCACTTTGAATCTCAAATTCTCTGCAAGAAGAAATCTGAGTTGAATCAAAACAAAGAAGAGAATGAGAAGTTGATTCAAGACTAATCCGTCTATCTCTATATATCTTTGTATATTATACAATATTTATACTTCTCTGCTTTTAATCTCATCCGTTAATTTTCTGACTTATACATTAGTAATCAACGATCATCAATGTATCAATCCTTCACAATCTTGAATCTGTTTAAACAGGTGAGCTAATTGTTAATATCATTAACCGACCTTAACATTGTTATAAATTTATCTCTTAAACCAAATGAATTTAAGAAACAATTCCTAACAGAGTTTGCTTAGTTCCTTCCTCTTTTGTTTACTTTTAGTTGGATGTTTTGTTCAGACTGTTTTTGTGTTTTGTTCTTGAAAGTTTTTAAGATAGTTGTTTTCATGAAAAGTTTGTACAGTGTTGCGGTCAAAGAACTGTGGTTTTACAGGCGAGTATCTTGTGTGTGACTTCTTGTATGAACTGTAGAACAAGTACATCGATGTGAGAATTTAAGAAAATTAATAGTTCTGCTCAAAAACATGAGGATGAAGAAAAGAGAAATGAGAATTTGTTGCCTCTAAAAGCTTCTGGTCCCTCTAATTGGCTCATTAGTTCGTATTTTGCCTCACGTTTCTGCAGTAGAGGTACAGTTACGTGGGTGATTGTAATTTAAATGAATGCATCATCATCTGTATATAAAGGCTACTAGGAACTATTTGGACCAGTAAATAATTTAAGGAGTCGAAGCTGGCAATGTGAAATCAGCAAGACATTTATAGAGCTGTCCCAATTTGTCCTTTATATCTTTTGCAGCCAATATGATTTTACTATTAATGTGTTTGGTACAATTCTTTGAGACTTGTGATTTTGTCTTACGGTTTATTGTTAAGTCGATGAAGATACTTTTTCATCTTCCTACAAGCTAGCTTCATTTGAGCTGTGTCTACTTTCTCTTTCTCTCTCTTATTGCATTGTTGTGATGAAATGAAGCTCAAAATTGTTT
Source organism: Lepidium africanum (assembly GCA_900406405.1). NCBI lineage: Eukaryota > Viridiplantae > Streptophyta > Magnoliopsida > Brassicales > Brassicaceae > Lepidium > Lepidium africanum. The sequence goes on from OVAX01000590.1 coordinate 39,806, forward strand.
GATTGCTCTAAGCAAGTGTGCCAAATGAAAAACACACACTAAAAGTTCCTTATTTGAGTGGTAGTTTTGATGGGATTTAGTCATCTAATTTAAGAATTATAAATACAACCCCATTCATAATTGATAGGTTTGATTATATGGGCAACGACCAACTAGGAAAATCAAGTTTTATGTAGTAATTTATCAGTTTCATTAAATATTTTATTCTAATTATCGAAAATATGTGAGTCAAGTAGTGCTCACTTTATAAATCTTCAGATATTAAAGTTCGAACCTCATAATTAACTAAAATAGTAGGAATGGGATTAAAATCCAATAAACTAATTTCAAAATGGACTTTTGAGATAAAAATTCCTATTCATATGCATTTAACTCCGTCTACATAATAATTCTCTAAGATCCTTGTCAATATTCAAAAAAACTTAAAGAGCATTATCTCCAAAGACCATTGCGATCCAAAATGTATATACACTAATTACTGTAGCATTTTTACCTTTTATTTCATTTAAAACGTGGTTAATATATTGATTGGTGTTTCAATTAGTTTTTATGTTGACCCAATGCAAAGACAGAACAAAGAAATAGTGACTGTTTTCTTTGTTAAAGGAGTTTATGACTGTTAAGTGTAAACATCTATGTATGATTCTCAACTCTCTCTCGACAATAACGCGATAAAATAAAGTTGTACCCACGTAAAAAACAAAGAAATTACAATTAAAGGGAATTAAGGGTTCGATTGGTAATGGGTATAGCTTTTAATTTTTCTATTGTAAGATTTTGGTTGTAAGTATTTTTGCTTTAGACTTTTTGGTTGTAGATTCATAGTTTTGATTTTTGAAATATGAAAGCTTGATTAAATTTATTAAATATATAAAACATTAATAATAAATATATAAAATAATAAACATATATATTTTAAATTTATAATAAATATTTAATATTTTAAATAAAAGTTATAAAATTATAATAAATATATCATATTTAAATAGAAAAGTAATAAATTTATAATAAAATATATATAAATGGAAACTTTTGAGAGTGCGGTAGTGAAAACATAGGAATAGCAAATTTTTTAGGTGCTGCTGCTTCTTACGTTCTCTCAGTTTTTTTTTCCTGCTTTCTATCTAATATTTTATTTGTAGTCCTACGATACCTATAAATATAAATAGAAACAAAGATTTGAATATATTATTATTAATAAACAAAATTAAATTTGTAAAGCACATATTTTTGGGCGGTGGAAATTTGGTTTTTTATAGCCCAAAAAATTTGCTAAATTAAATATTTGTTTTTTATAAAAATAAAAATCAAAATCATGATTGATCTAATTTTAGTGCTTTACAAATCTTTTTACTTTTTACAGTAATCACAATCCTTTCTAATCATCCCCAAAAGTATTCTGTAAGATATTATATTATAATCTATTCTTGTATTATCTTATCTTTCAAAATAAAATTGTCTAGCTTAATCCTTGGATCATAGTAAGAGATAATTGAGTAGGGAGATTTTTTTTTCTCATTCACTTTTTAGATTTACCGTCTTGTGTCTTTTAAAGGGTTATTATAACTTTTTTTCTAGGCTGATATTAATTGTCTTTTAGTTGTTGTTCTGTTGTTTTCAAAGCTTCGATACGTTAAACATGTTCTGGAATTTTCAATTTTTTTTCTTTAGTTTACCGAATTTTTCAATAACCGATTAAAATTGATCGATAATTATTTATTTTACTCGTATTAGTCATAACTAACTGGTAAACGAAAAAGGTTTTATTATTAAAATTGGTTTTGTGCGGTGAAGGCCAAAAGAACGACATATATCCATTTACTCGTCTTTACCATCAAACATGTACACTCAAGGTTATCCTTTTATTTAGTATTATGTTTAATTTTATATGTAAACCTCTATTGTAATCATAAACTCTTATCAATAAAATTTAGTTGACAAAAAACCATACAAGTGCGTATACATAAAATTGATAAAAAGACAAAGTTTGAGTATGAGAGAAATTGATAGTTTTACGCTTAATTGATATTTGTATGAGAGAAAGAGGAATAAAGAAAAAGATAAAACAGAAATTCTCATCCACAAGTTTGAGTATTTTATATTCTCTCAATCTTAAACAGACCTTTGTTTTCAGAAAATCTTATATTTGAACCAAAATATTTGAGGCAGACATTAAAAAAGGGTCAGTCAAGTCATATCCATACATTGCCTGAGTCAGATTAATATTGTAGATTTCATTTTCGGGCTTTTTCATAATAAGAGTTTAAGTTAGTTGTCGTGATTCCCTTACAATTATGACTGTTGAGTGAAAACTTCTATGTGCCATTCTCAACTCTGTCTCCCCAATAATAATGATATAATTAATAATGCTGCACCAGAGAAAATCATGTAACCTTATGGAGGAGATATTTTCAGACCTAACTGTTTTTTTAAAAAAAAAAAAAAAAAAGAGAGAGAGAGCAGGCTAATTGTCTGAATTTTTTTATTCCTCAACTTTTTTTTTTGTTAGCATAGTGGAATTCAAATGGATTTTGAGTAATTACTTTTATTATTGTTTTCTTACTTTTGCTTGCTTGCATGACTTTTTTTTCTACACTGGTATACGGAATCTTTTTTATTCTGAATTGTTATTGGTTATTTTTATTACGAAATATTTGAACTTATGATTTATTATAAATATATGATTTTCTTTTCATTAGTACGTATCCATCTATACTCTCTGATACAATGATCTAGCTAATGACTCATACACCAAGATTTGATTTATTCCAAAAGATTTTAAGATGCGTGTTTTATGCTATAGATTGAACTTTATCAATTCAATTGGTGACAAAAAAAATTTGATATATCATTAATTGATTTTATAAAAATGAAATATATATATATATATATATCTCTTCTAAGCTTTCAATTTATTTGATATATCATTAATTGGTTTAATATTAGACAGATAGTAGAAAAAAACAAGACACATAAAAAAATCGTGAGAGCATTGCGAAGCTTTTAAAACCAAACATGAGTCATATGGTTTTTGCAAGCCGCCACCAACCACTGCTTCTTCTTCTTCCCCTCTTTCTCCAAACCCACCTGAGCCGCCATGGATTCCGTCCGGCTTCCAACGGCTTTTTCGTCTCTCCGTACCCACACATTAGGTCAATCCGTTACTCCTCACATTCCTTTGCCATCTTCTAATCGCGACCTCCGATCAAAACCGGTTATTGGACTCACTCGCTCTTCTTCCCGATCTCTCATTCCCATGGCTGCTCTTTCTCGTGACGAAACTTCTTTGAGTCCTCCGTTACACACAGTTCCCTTGATGCCTCGTCTTAAAGTTTCGCCGAATTCGCTTCAATACCCTGCTGGTTATCTCGGTGCGGTTCCTGAGCGTACCAATGATCCCGAGAACGGAAGTATCGCGGAGGCTATGGAGTATTTGACGAATATACTTTCCACGAAGGTTTACGACATCGCGATTGAGTCACCACTCCAATTGGCTAAGAAGCTATCTGAAAGGTTAGGTGTTAAAATGTTTCTCAAGAGAGAAGACTTGCAACCTGTAAGTAATCTTCTCTTTCTTTTAAATTACCATTTCAGCTTTCATTGCTATTGATTCATTATCATTTCTGATACATTGTTTAAAGGGTTTGAGATTTATACATTTTTGGTTGATTTTTTGCTGAATCACTGTATGAAATTTAAGCTACATTTGTGATTTATGTCTTGGTTACTGAGTGGTAACTGTAAATGTTTTAGGTTTTCTCGTTTAAGCTTCGTGGAGCTTACAATATGATGGTTAAACTTCCAGCAGATCAATTGGCGAAAGGAGTTATCTGCTCCTCAGCTGGAAACCATGCTCAAGGAGTTGCTTTATCTGCTAGTAAACTTGGCTGCACAGCTGTTATTGTTATGCCTTGTACTACCCCAGAGATCAAGGTATTTCATTTTTAAGCTTTCTGATAGCTTAAATCCTCTGAAGTTAGAATCTGATGGTTTTGTTGATGATACAATACAGTGGCAATCTGTCAAGAATTTGGGTGCAACGGTTGTGCTTGTTGGTGATTCGTATGATGAAGCACAATCTTATGCTAAGAAACGAGCTGAAGAAGAGGGTCTGACGTTTATACCTCCTTTTGATCACCCGCATGTTATTGCTGGACAAGGCACTATTGGGATGGAGATCACTCGTCAAGCTAAGGGTCCATTGCATGCTATATTTGTGCCTGTTGGTGGTGGTGGTTTAATAGCTGGTATTGCTGCTTATGTGAAGAGGGTTTCTCCCGAGGTACTCTTTTTAATCAGATTGCTTCGCAATGACCCACATTTACATGGTTCTGTTCTTGTTAATTATTGCTAAATCTTCCAGTTTTGTTAAGATTTGAGTTCCTTTGTTTTTTTTTTGTCTAGATCTGCAGCTTTGCTTCTGTCTGCTTACTGTGACTTCTGGGTTATGCAGGTAAAAATCATTGGAGTAGAGCCAGCTGATGCAAATGCAATGGCGTTATCGCTGCATCACGGTGAGAGGGTGATATTGGATAAGGTTGGGGGTTTTGCAGATGGTGTAGCAGTTAAAGAAGTTGGTGAGGAAACTTTTCGTGTAAGTAGAAAGCTGATTGATGGTGTTGTTCTTGTCACTCGTGATGCTATATGTGCATCAATAAAGGTAAGGTAGTATCTTTTATTTGTTATAGTTTATGATACGTTCTTAATCATCTCCTCACCCATTGTAGATAATCATATAATTGTCTCTACAGGACATGTTTGAGGAGAAACGGAGCATATTAGAACCAGCAGGGGCACTTGCACTCGCCGGAGCTGAAGCATACTGTAAATATTATGGCCTAAAGAACGTGAATGTCGTAGCCATAACCAGTGGTGCAAACATGAACTTTGACAAGCTAAAAATTGTGACAGAACTAGCCAATGTTGGTAGGCAACAAGAAGCTATTCTTGCTACTATCCTGCCGGAAAAACCTGGAAGCTTTAAGCGATTCTGTGAACTGGTATGTGTTTGGTATTAAAACATGTAGAAGTTAATCCCATTACAGAGGGCAGTAATACATTAATGGATACAGGTTGGACCAATGAACATAACGGAGTTCAAATATAGATATAGCTCAGAAAAGGAGGCAGTTGTATTGTACAGGTTAGTCCTGTTCCGGCGATAATTCTTTTTTCCGTTGTGCTTATTCATTCTCTAATTCAAACAATTTTATGCGTTGTGTTTTAGTGTCGGAGTTCACACAGCTGGAGAGCTCAAAGCATTACAAAAGAGAATGGAAGCTTCTCAACTCAAAACTTCCAATCTCACGACCAGTGACTTAGTGAAAGATCATCTACGTTACTTGGTACGTCCTTGATCCATTTCTCTCTTTAGCTACATATCCAATTCATTGCCATTGTTAATATGTTAAACTTAATACTTAGCAGATGGGAGGAAGATCAGTTGTTGACAACGAAGTTCTATGCCGATTTACGTTCCCTGAGAGACCAGGTGCTCTAGTGAACTTCTTGGACTCTTTTAGTCCACGATGGAACATCACTCTCTTTCATTACCGTGGACAGGTTTGTTTATTATTTCACCATTAAAAAATGAAGGTTTGATCAACTTTCGAAGCTCCTCCTAACTATACAATTGTTTCAAAACAGGGTGAGACAGGCGCTAATGTGCTGGTCGGAATCCAAGTAGCGGAGGAAGAAATGGAGGAGTTTAAAAACCGAGCTCAAGCTCTTGGATACGAGTACTTCTTGGTAAGTGACGACATCGAATTTAAGCTTCTGATGCAGTGAATTGGAAGTCAAATCCGCGGAGAAGAAGAACCCATCAGAATATTCTCTCTCGGGCCTGTCTGATGGGCTTTTAGTCAAGTTAGCCCAATGAGTAGTAACCTATATTTGCCACTAGCTCGTAAAAGACTATGGGACATTTCTTTTATTTTGATAAAAGGCTCAACTCTTCTTGGTTTTACCAATTAATTTGAGGCTACCCTACAATAAAACTTTATATTTTGTAAAAATTAATAAAATAGCTAATTCTAGTGTTTTATTTATTTAGTATGTGGTAAATGATAAGAAAACGGAGGAGGAAGAAAAGGAACCGGAAAAGTGGAAACCATCAAAGAAAACTGAAACTGAAGTCCTCAAGGTTGAAAGAGATGAAAAACATGAAGAAGAGAAAGCTTATGTGCAGTGATATTAAGAAAAAAAAAAAATTAGTATATAATCAGTATATCAAGTATAAATGTTGGTAATAACTAAAAGCATATATCCTTGGTGTTATAATAATGCAAATATCAATAAGATTAGACTAAAGTATCCTTGTCAATTTTCAATTTACATGTAAATGAATAAGAAAAAGTCAAATGAAAATTAAGTATGGATTTTGGATTTATGGCAAGAAATGTAAAAACAGTGGCACCCATAAAAAAAAGACGCTCCACTGTTTGTCCAAAACCAGCCCCTTGGTTTAGGCTGTTTTGTAATCCCAAAAAGGAAACTAAAATAAAATAATAAAAACCAAAACCACAAAACCATGGGCAGTTTTCTGATCATCCTTTTGACGACCTCAAAACCTGCTGCTCTGCTTCTTCCCTCTGTATATTACTCTCGCTCTCTCTCATTCTCTGGCTCCATTAAAGAAACCGTTTCACTTATTCTTCTTCAACACATATTTAATCAAATTGAAAAGTCTAACTCCAAGATACTATTATTATTATATTATCCTCCTTTTCCAAGTTTAAAATATCTGTTCGTCGATTTTTTCGGTTTTTCTCTTGGGGTTTTTGATTGTGTACATCTTATGAGAGTTTTCGAAATTTAGGTTTTCGGAATTTCGTTTTGGTTTTCTCTACAATTGTTGCTAAATTTCTGTAATTTAGGGTTAGAGAGTTTGATGGAATCGAATGGTATGTCTGTGATGTTCTCTGGGTTTAGTCCAAGAATTTTGAGCTTAGAAACACCGCAAAATCCACCAAATCCCCAAAATTCTTTAAAATTCCAGCATCCACATCCCTACACAACCTCTGGAGATCAGCAAACTCAACCACAGATAAATCCTTACGCTTCACTTCCATCAAAACCCAAACAATTATCACCAATAAGCGGCGGTGGCTGTCCCGGAGAGGACGACGACCGTGTGTCCGGTTCCGGGTCCGGTTGCAACCCAGAAGACAGTTCAGGAACTGACGGAAAGAGGAAAATGTCTCAGTGGCATAGAATGAAATGGACAGATACAATGGTTAGGCTTTTGATCATGGCAGTGTTTTACATCGGTGATGAAGCTGGATTAAACGATATAGTCGATGCTAAGAAAAAAAGCGGCGGAGGAGGAGGAGGGATGTTGCAGAAGAAAGGGAAGTGGAAATCTGTGTCGAGAGCTATGGTGGAGAAAGGTTTCTCTGTTTCACCACAACAATGTGAAGATAAGTTCAATGATTTGAACAAAAGGTATAAGAGAGTTAATGATATTCTTGGTAAAGGAACTGCTTGTCGTGTTGTTGAGAATCAAGGTTTGCTTGAGAGTATGGATCATTTGACCCCTAAATTGAAAGATGAAGTTAAGAAATTGCTTAATTCTAAACATCTTTTCTTTAGAGAGATGTGTGCTTATCACAATAGTTGTGGTCATCTCGGTGGTCTTGAACAACCACAACAGAGTTTGAATCCGGTTCAAATTCCGGTTGCTGTTCCGGTTCCGGTTCAGAATCGGTTAGAGCAGCAGAGTTGTTTTCACACGGTGGAGACAGGTAAAATGGCGAGAATTGCTGAGAGTGAAGCGGATGTGGAGGAGGATGATTCAGATATGGCGGAGAATTCAGAGTCGGAGATGGAGGAATCAGAGGAAGAGGAGGAAGAAGAAGAGACTAAGAAGAAACGGAGAGTGGTGACTACGGCGGTTAAACGGCTGAGGGAAGAAGCAGCGCGTGTAATGGAAGATGTAGGGAAGAGCGCGTGGGAGAAGAAGGAATGGTTAAGGAGAAAGGAGTTGGAGATTAAGGAGAAGAAGATTGGGTATGAATGGGAAGCAGTGGAGATGGAGAAGCAGAGAGTGAAGTGGATGAGATATCGAAGTAAGAAAGAAAGAGAAATGGAGAAAGCTAGTCTTGAGAATCAGAGGAGGAAGCTTGAGACGGAGAGGATGGTTCTGATTCTACGGCGGAGTGAGATTGAGTTCACGGAGTTTCAGTCCTCGGGTAAACGGGTTGACCCGAGTTCAGCTACCGGGTGATGTCATGTGATTAGTCTTAGGATTCTGATTAGCTTATTATTATCTTTTAAGTGTAGAGCTAAAACGTCTTTAATTAATAAAGTAAGCAGAAATTTTATCAGTCGTATACAAATGATGATAACACATTAACACACATACATAAGTTTATATGAAACTGAAAAGGAAAAAGAAATCAAGCACACCCGGTGGGACTCGAACCCACAATCGTTTGATTAGAAGTCAAACGCCTTATCCATTAGGCCACGGGTGCTTTTGTTTAGGTGTATTGAGCAATAAATTATAGCTACTGACTGATAAAATTATAAACAATAAAATTAACACACACCCGGTGGGACTCGAACCCACAATCGTTTGATTAGAAGTCAAACGCCTTATCCATTAGGCCACGGGTGCTTTTCTGTTTTTTGTTTATCCAAATTTTTATTTTATCAAGTCTCGTTGTAAACAAAATGTTAAATTCGGTTTTGTAAACGAAGAATTGGGAAAAGTATACCAAGTACCTTACAAACATATTTGAGGAGAATTAGAAATTATATTGTAGCAAATCTTATTGTGATAACAATGGATCGGATGATTAAATCAAAGATTGTTTGAATTAGAATTGAAAATAACAAGTGGAAATTGGAGATTAACTATTGAAGAAGTTTCAAAACTGAATCTATTAATATGAATCAAGCTGTAGATATCCAATTAAGCAAAGCCTACTTGGATTCTACGGCCCAATAAACATTAAGACCATTAATTTCTGATATAAAAAACAGTTGAATAAGCACAAAGGCTAAAAGTTCGGCCTAGGTTAACAAAACCCAAATTATAAGCCTAAAAGAAAACATATGCTCTCTGATGGGAAAACTAAACATGCATAACGACGCGTGTTCTCCAAGAGGTGACACCTGTGATCAATCTAAAAACATGCGTACAGATACATGTACATCAAGAAGGACACTTGAATTCCATTATAGAACCCCAAACCTAACCAAGCACACCTATAAAAGGGGACCAAAGGAGAAAGGAAAATGCATGTCTTGCTCTGAACCTGAACCAATTGAAGAACACTTAAAGATACAAAGGAATATAGAAGAATACTGAAGAACACTCAAGAACATTCAAGAACTTAAAGAACGCTTAAGAACATAAACATTACATTAAGAACGACGAACATACACTCTAAAATTGTGATTAAAGATCTCATTACGGGAATTCTCGACCCAACCATTTAAAATACCTAAGACAAAATTCGATCGACGAATACGTGTCGAACGTATAATTTGTTGTGCTAAAACCAGTGCGAACATCAACTAATCTAAAATAAGAAGAAAGAATGAATACAGAGATTTTGTTAACTCAGTTGGCTAGTCGGAATAAATTAGAGTTTTTTTTCATTTTTTTTTCTATATTTGAATTTGATTTACTATGATGACACATATTTTAAAATTTGTGACTAGACAATAAACAAGAATTAGATTTGTATTCATGCTAATTGCACTGCTAAATAATAATCCTTGAAACAGTTCTATGATATTTAATACTAAAATAATAATTTTTAAAAAATATTATGTAATATTAATACTATATATTGATATAATTCTAATAAAAATTTAACTGATATATATTATATATATGTACATATTGCAATAATTAAAGAAATAATATGATATTATAATTTTCTATAGAGTAAAACTTAAAGAGTTATATATTTGATATTTAAAGACAATATTATGAATGCACGATAATTGATTAAATGAAATGTTTTCTACCAATTTACATAAAAATAGCAACACTTTATGAATATTCTAATTAATGTTTATTATTTGTGCAGAAATTTAAGTTTAATAGTATAGACTATAGATAATTTAATAGATCACCAACTTTTTGGAAGGCATCTAACAATTTATTTTTTATACTTTTACTTCGTAGATATCTATAGCATACCCACTTTGGAAAAATCTAATAACTATGGTCGCACAATCTCACTAATTGATGGAAATACTAAAAAAAATTGTGAAAATTATCTCATTGGAAAGCTAAATCATGGAACAATATGGTGAAAATGGTTATATCAAAGTCTCATTGGACACTTGGATTAGACTTAGAAATCCTACAAGATTTTCACAAGCAATTGAGATGAAATTCTTCTTTATTGATCCACAACATCTCTTCAATGATCAAACAATATTAAGCGTGGAGGAGAAAACAATATGATAAAAGAAATATTTTCACAATATTTATGAGCAAATTTTGTATGTTAAGTTATGCAAATGAAACAGGAGCAAGAGGGCTCATAAGTTTTTGATTAAGTTTTTAATTTTCATTAAATATATTTACACATTTATTATTTTCAAAACAGATCAACCCATTCAATTACTTTAAATTTTCCAAAAAGGATACATATCTCAATAATTTTCATGATATCAATATTTTGTATATTATAAAACATAGAGAGTTAAATATTAATATTTAAATACAATATTATAGATGTGAAAGAATTTATTAAATGAAGTATTTTTCTGCCAATCTATATAAAAATACCAAATATTATTTTATATTCGAATTAATGTACATTATCTGTGCAGTTATTTGAGGTTGATTATATAATAAAATAATTTGCTTTCTAAATTTTGCAATTAGTAAATTACACCAAGTGCTATTATATCAATCAAACATTTTGACTTGTGTTAAAATAAAATTAAAAGGTTTATACAAAAACTTTAATTATGAAAATTTTATAAGAAAGGTATATTGGTGTAAGATATACCAAATATTAGATGTTTGATTTGACATATTATATTACTGAATTTCTTAATGACATTTTAAAAAATAAATGCTAATTCAATTATTTTATTTATTTACTAAATTGTAAAAGATAAAAATAAGAAGAAGGTGAAAGAAGAAACTGAAATCGGAGAGAAAAAAAAACAAGAGGAAGCTATGTGCATTGATAGTTGTGAAGTTGTAACAAGTGTATATATTCAAATATTTATCAAAAAAATTCCATATTTTTTTTATTGCAAAATTTTATTTTCTAAAGTACTTGCAACTATAATGCTTTTCATATATATTACTCAGTGTTCTAAAATATGATATATGCTATATATACGGAAAACCATTGTATAGTGTATAGATGTATATATGACCGTTTATGCGGGAACTATATGGTAGATATTTTATCTTTAAAAACATAGATTTAATATAAAATTATATATATGAATAAATGTGGTATCCAAAATACTCAAACTCAAAAATTATAATCTAAAAACAGTAATAAAAATATTAGCTTTTACTTAAACTCGTATACATCTTAAATTAATCTCTTAAATGTCATGTCAAACAACACAAATTATAGAGTTTAATATAAAAGATAGAAAAAAGAGAAGATTATAAGAAGATGACACCTTGAACAATTAGAGTCTTTAAATAATTTAGTCGATGAACATAGACATTAAATCAAAAAATTTAACTATAAGAAATGTGGGAGGATATAATTTTATTGAAATTTTTTTTCTTTCTTAAAGGCAATTGTATATATAATATTGTATATACACTGTATAAACACTGTATATACGGTCATATTGTATTTCACCATATAGTTCTACCGTATAATATAAATATAGTACAATTCTTTATCGTATAGCGTATAAACATCGTATATACAGCCAATACAATCGTATTTTAGAACACTAATATTATTATTTTTTCTCATGTTGTCTATTGGTTATAACTTTCCAAATAATAGTTCTTTTTTTTTGTTAAATTTTTTTTTTTGTAAACGAAAAATCAAATCTATATATACCTATTTCTCACCTCCTAAGCTATACATGTAACTTTTTAAAAGTTTGCTATTTACACGCCATGTCAGCATGTAGCCACATCATCCAATTTTAGTTTCTTCAACTCCTCTATTAAATTTTCATTCATGTAGTCACAACATGTATATGCTTGATGTCTTGTTGCTTGCCCTTGGACCCAAATATGATCACAACTCTGTTTCCCACTTTACTATTGGAATTAGTTTAGAAACTTGATATATATTAGAGCATGGTTGAGCTTAATTGTTGTGTTCATATTGATTTGGCATCCTGATTGAGCTTGTGTTTAAAATTTTTTTGTACAATAGTGATTTTAGTTGTCTTTCTTCTTGTTCATTTGTCTAATTTTGTTTGTTTTCTTCGTTTTTTTGGTAAAATGTCAAATTATTATACCATATTTAATTTTTGACAAAGTTACATGTGAAACGAAAAAAATAGAGTAAATAAAAAGCTACACAAATGACGAAAAACAAACAACAATCTTAGACCCTAGATACTAGCCTAGCTAAGAAAACGAAGTCGGAAATGGAAACAAGAAGCTCAAACACCAAAACTGGCGATACTTTCCAATCGATTGCCACGAGCGAACTGGTTTCAAGAAGCAGCCCTCAATGCTCAGACCTAGAAACGCCTACAACTTTGTTAAGGAGTAACCCGTGCTGAATCCATGAAAGCACCATTGAGCAAACTTACCAATAGATCACCTCCTTCTAGCAAATCCAAAGAACCAAGAAGACCTAAGACAAAGACGAACAAAACAATAACGAGAAACCGAACTAACCCAAACCAACACGCACTAGAGTGACAACAACCCACACAAATCCAAAACCAGATCTAGATCTAACAACTAAACCAAAAAGTAAAACTTATCTAAAACCTATATGCAAGTAGTCCTCAAACTTGAACAAGCAATGCTTAAGGAGAAGTAGAGAGAACAGAGACCATAACCATGAAATCCGGCGAGACAGACGGCGACGGCACTAGCAACGGTGAACCTCACCGCTGGAATCCAACCACTCAAACGCCAAGGACCACGAAAGAGGACATGAGTTGGACGTAAGGCACATAGATCTAGTCGACGTATCCAACTCAAAGCTATCATCCTCACACGAACAAGAAGGAGGAGTACTATGACGGGACCACCGCGTCACCATCTATTCTGGCGGAGCTTCACAGTGGTGGTGGCTAATCACATTTAAAAACACGATTAGACTATTACTAATCGGAGCAAGAGCCTCTATATATTGTATTATTTTGATGTATGTTTTATTCTTATACTTGAAAGTAAGTTTAACCAATAATTAAAACATTCGATCATTTTTCGTGTTTTGTCAGTTTTTTCTATCAAATTTATCTCTAAACATTTTATTAAAATATTTTAGAAACTTGTTTTGCATTCTAATTGCATTTGCCTTGCTTGCTAGAGTCTTAACGTCTTCTAATCCAAATAGTTGTGATGTATATGAAATTGTCAAAAGTGATTATTATTGTATCTCCATATAGATTTATCTGAATATAGTTATAAAGCTATAGTCTATAAAATATAAAACATATGAAAAGCTACTTCATAGAATATTACAAATATTTGAATTTTTCTTTTTTGGCAACACTTAATTTGTATCTTTGTACTTAAGTTGATGTTTGTAAAGTATTGTCCAACACATATTCTTCTTTTATCACCGAATACCATCACCCCTACAAGCTTTAGCTAACTCAAATTCTCCCTATATAAGTAAATCTCTTATTTTGCTCTGCAAAAACATACACAGAGATGGACCAAGTGTTCAGAAGTTAACCGCTATGGATGAGCCGTAAACTTTGAAGCTATCACAATTTCTTTTTTTCCTCTTTAAGGCCTGACATTTGCAACCATAAATCATGAGCTTAAGCACAAGACAGAGACCCTAAACTGTATCAAGAAAGCTGGAGGGTGTAAGAAATAATCAGTTGAAAGGAATGTTGACTCATTATCTAGAAACTATACCAATCTTAGAGAAAGGAAAGACCAAACTAAAACATTTTGAAAGGAAGCTGAGTATAGATTTATGTATAACAAACCTTGTGCTTACAAAGTAATAATAAACGGAAACGTTAGGTAGAGTGCATAATGCTCCCCCAATAATAAAACGAAGCGTGAGATAATGGTGTACGATTTTGAGATCAAACACATGGCATACCTGGACCATCTCACTGATGAAGTTCAGTTCTCCAGGTCTGAGAATAGAGCTAGCAAGTAAATATCCTGTTATGACTTGCATAAACACATAGAGTGATTCAAAGGATATATACTTATATAATCATGTTAAAAAGAAATTACTAATAACCAAGAATCTTGACTCAAGTCTAGTTGTAATAATGGATAGTACCTTGACTTGAAATTAAATATGGTGAAGACATTGTCTTGACACAACAACCAAATTGTCATGTAAGAGCTAATAAAATAAATTGTCTTCTTGTGAAAAACTTACTTTTCGATCAATCAGAGTTGGAGTGTCCTCAACTCTGTTATGATTGTCCAATTTAAAAACATCATGGAGTTGAAAGCGCCTAAAGAAAAGTTGAAGAGCTTAATACGTCTTCCAATTTAGTACACTGTAAAAAGCCATTAAAGGAAATTCTAGAAATAAAACGTTAGTTGGAATTGAAAAGTTTAGTTCTCTCGAAAACGTTAGTTGGAATTGAAAAGTTTACTTCTCTCGAGAACTGCCCCTGATCACCACAAATATTCCTTCAAAAAAAACAACAAATAAATTTATAGAGATTCTTACACCATTCTAGAGAAAAGATGGATAATGCTTCTGCAACTTCCTGCAAGTTGGAGAAGAACCCATCTAATAGAACTTTTGGTCAGATGAAAAGGCTCCTGAAATTTACCATTCTGAAACGAATGAGAAGAGAAATCGATTAACATGTAATTTCGTTATGAGAAGCCCTTCTATATATAATTGAGGACAAAACCTCTTAAAGCATATAGCAATATACCCTGCCTAAATAAATCTATAATCTTCTTATATCTCTTTTGTTAACTAAGCTTGACAATCAAATTACCAATCCAGAAAATTGAAGCAACTGCAAGCTCTACAGTTGTTATGCTTTTCCAAATGTCACGAAGCCAAGCATCGGTCCTCCTCTTTTCTTTATAAATGTGTATTCAAATCCCTACATAATGAAATGAATGAATCATGCACTGGATTTACAAATTGTTAACAACAGTTTGGGTGGAGTTTAAATTCCCAAATGTAAAATTGGAAAGAAGTTTATAATTTTCAGATGTAAAACGTTTAAAAGACTTATACTTTACCTTCTCTCCTATAAAAATCTACAGCTCATCTGACTGGAATAGGTAGATGAACCACCATATCCTTCATCATCATCGAAAATTACATCTTTTGGTCTGTTTACATAACCTCGACATGAGAGAGAGGAGAAGCGAATATTCAATGGAGAGACGTTTCATCTGTCGTTGATGAAAGACATCTCTTTCTTTCAGGGTTTGGTAACATAAATTGAGGATTCACTCTAGAAAAACAGAATCTGTTTTATGAAGATGCTCTAATTATCCAATCTAAGCTCTTATGAACCAAAAAAGATGAAAGAACGATCACACTACATATGAAATTACCAAAATCCACATTACTATACATACAATTTTGGAGCCCTTTCTTGATCGTAATAACAATACGATTATGGGGTAAAGAGGTAATCCATAACATAGCAATAAAATGAAGCAATAGTTTCTCCATTATCATGAATACAAAACCTGCATAGGGATATAGAATTCTAAGCTTGGTTCCTTCGATCGCTGCGTTAAAAATTCACCAGGGCTCATCATCGTAGATGTTTGATTTTACGTTGAATCTCTTTTGAGAGAGTCCAACAGTTACGAATATTAGCAATAAAAGAGATTGAGGACAGTTCTAGGAAAATAGTGAGATTACTAACGTGGCAGCATGAGAGGAAACAAAAGGAAGTAAAAAGATAGGTTGACGTGGATGGCCTAGAAAGTGAAAAACTTGTATTTTTAGTATAAATAATTATTTTGCAAAAAATAATATTAAGAAAGAAAAGCAAATTAGCATGTGCTATAAAATGAAATTGTAAAAAGTGATTTTCTATATATGTAGTAAAGCACAAATGTAGAGTAAGAGAAAAACTATTAACTTTTCATGACCACAAAATATTTTTGACTGCGTATTAGTTATTTCATATTTTAAAATTATTGGATATTTGACGATTTTGGTGAGAAAATCACGATCGCTACTATATGTCACAAATTGGTACTATATGTCGCAAATCGCTTTTTCGGTTTTGTGGCTATGTTGGCAGCATATTAGTATATGTTATCTTGCAAGATAACCAACCACTATGCATACTTTCAACTTAAGAGGAAAAATGTACAGAACTCTGTGGAATAAAACTCTTACAAATTTAGAACATTGTCACAAATATTCAATTATATTAAACATCTTTACCATGTATTAGAATTTGATATCAAGGTCAGAAAATAAAAAGCATATTTTTGAAGACTTTTGGAACTGACTCATCATGAGATTCATCTAAGGATTCTCTCTTTTTACCAAGTGTTGCTTCCTCCATGATAATATTCTCATAATAATAATATCATCTTTGTCTAGAAACGTGTCTTAGAGCTTCCTCCTCAGTTGTTTCAAGAACCTTCTGAAGCACATCATATTGTATTCTTGTTGAACATTCTCTAACGCAACCATAATTGTATGATTTTGGACATTTAGAAGATGCAACCATAACATTCTTTGATTACATAAGCTGTAAGTTTGGAAAGTTGTAAGGTTATATAAACTTCATATAATTATATTGATTGTAAGTATCTTATATCAAAATTACAATGTTAGACTTATCAACATGTCTCCAATAAGCAATTTAGTTTTAAAGTTTAAGGAAATTTGATTAATGTAATTAAAGATTTTTTCTTTTCTATATTAGGTTTTAGGTTTAGGGTTTACAATGATATTTACAGAAAACTAATTACATTAATGAGAAAATTTTCTATTTTTATAAGATTTAATGTTTTAGGTTTAAGAAAAAACTATATTTAAGAACATTGAGCTGTTAGGCATTCTAAAATTCTCTATGTTCTAGTTTATGTTAACATTCTGAAATTCTGTATGTTCTAGTTTATGTTGTAGTCAATATAAACTTGATCGGGTTGTAAAACATGGTTGTAAAACATTAAACCTACTAATATGTTCTACTAATCACATTATAGAAGCCCCCATTAATAATTTTTATTAGTTATAGATGCTAAACCACCATATGGTTTTAAAATTTAACCAAAATCAAACCGAGTCACTTTATTTAGGTTTGGTTCGATTTGGTTTTTGTATTGAACTTTTTTTTTTTTTCCAGCTCGAAGACTGCCTAACGGAGCTCAAAGTACACGTTCACGTCATTTCCTTCCGTTCCTCTCACCGCTAATTAACGCCGTCTCTGGTTCTTCCGCCGACTTTAGGCGCCGTGAACGTAACCCTAACGGAATCTTTAATGGCGTCTTGTGATGACGATTTCTCTCTTCTAGGAGATGATCAGTCAAACCCTAACCAACAACATCATCACCACCACCACCAGGTTCTTCATCACACGTCATATGCTCCTAGGCGATTCACCCCGAAGCCATCGAACCAGATCCATGTCTCGCATCACCAGAGGAACGCCGAAGAGGACGATGAGAACGATGTCGTTGTCGAGGCATCTTCTGCTTTTCACGGTGTGAATCCTTTTGCGGCCGACGAAAATTCGAATCCCTATGATAATAACGCAGCTGTTGACGGAGACGAGGATCTCGATGCCAACAGATCCAGGATCGGAGGTGTTCGTGTGGAGAAACGGCAGAATCAGGAGGAGCTTAGTGACGGAGGTACTACCAATGGCGGTGAGATCACGCCTTACGGTAGCTTCAAGAGGCCGAGGACATCTTCTTCCTCCGCTGGTGAGTATAGGAAGGATAGGGAAGAGTGGAGCGATGCGGCGATCGCGTGTTTGTTAGATGCGTATTCGGATAAGTTCACACAGCTCAATCGAGGGAATCTGCGGGGAAGGGATTGGGAAGAGGTTGCTTCATCGGTGAGCGAGAGGTGCGAGAAGTTGAGTAAGAGTGTAGAACAGTGCAAGAACAAAATCGATAATCTAAAGAAGAGGTATAAGCTAGAAAGACATAGGATGAGCAGCGGTGGGACATCAGCTAGCCACTGGCCTTGGTTCAAAAAGATGGAAGATATTGTGGGCAATTCTTTGGCCACAAAAGGTGCGTCTGATGAAGATAGAAGCGGCAGCTCAATGGGGAATGCCGTGAAGCCAGCAAGAAGGTAATGAGTCAGTAACGACCCTGTTGTATTTGGTCTTGCCCTCATGTTCTTTGCTCTTAAAAAAGTGAAGGTATTTGGTTTCAGGTATCCCCTGGTAACATATAATCCTGGAGTTCAGATAAATAACGTCAAATCCAAGGCTACATCTAACCCTAGATGGCGAAGAGTGGTTCTGAAAATCAGTGGTGCAGCTCTTGCCTGCACGGGTCCTAATAATATTGATCCTAAGGTTACTTCCACAATGCAAAATCTTTAATTGATGTATTTTCTCTATGCGGGGCAGCATTAAATTGTATTCATGATTGTTTAGGTCGTCAATCTAATTGCAAGAGAAGTTGCAATGGCTTGTCGTCTTGGTGTGGAGGTAACACTAAGTTACAGATTCTTAGTCTTTTATCCATTCTCAGTTAAAAAGGTATTCATAGTTCATATCTTCCAGGTAGCTATAGTTGTTGGGAGTCGAAATTTTTTTTGCGGCAGCACATGGATAACTGCTACCGGTTTGGATAGAACAACTGCATATCATATCAGGTTGGTCAAAGATTTCAGTAGCTTTTACCTTCAGAATGTATTATGCTTTTTAATACGATTGATATGGAATTAGGTTGCTGTAGTATAATAATCGAAGTAGCTGGTGCAAATACTGTATGAGAATTTATCGGCTTGACTTCTTTATGCTCTAGAGTTCTCACAGATCTGTTGTTGTTTTTCTCAACAATATAATAGTCTCACATATAATCATTGCCTAAACATCCATGCACATGGCACGAGATTGTATTTTCTGTTTACTATATATGCTGACATCTTAGAGATGGATTGTTCTGATTGTCAAATCTATGTTCTATTTTGGTGGTTGTTCTGCTCACTAAATCTCTGTTGTGTCACAGTATGATGGCTTCTGTGATGAATTCTGTTTTACTTCAATCATCTCTGGAGAAAATGGGGGTTCAGGCACGATTACAAACTGCAATATCGGTTCAAGGTGTTGGGGAGCCTTACAATCGTCAACGAGCCACCCGGCATCTAGATAAAGGAAGAGTGGTAATATTTGGTGGCATAGGTGCAACTCTTGGAAATCCTCTTTTATCTTCTGATGCATCTGCAGCCCTTCGAGCTATAGACAGTACTATTCTTTAATTCCCTCTTAGTGTTCCTTACTCTGCAACAACTTATACAAACTTTGAATTCATATGCTTCTCTTTCCAATAGCAACTGTTCATAAGTCCTAACCTAAGATCTCTCATACAATTTATCAGTTACTGCAGAGGCTGTGGTGAAAGGAACAAACGTGGATGGTGTTTATGACTGCCATTCACAAGATAATAACGTGACATTTGAGCATATAACATTTCAAGATCTGGCTTCTAGAGGTATAACATCGATGGATACAATGGCTCTTAACTTCTGCGAAGAGAATAGCATACCAGGTGAGATCCTTTTCTCTTTATTATCATCGTTTTCCACTTTTAGCTCGTCTGTCTTCAGACTTAGATAAATAGTTGAACTTAGTAACCTAGACATTTGACCTATGGTCTACTTGAGATATGGGACCTCTAGAGTCCTGTTTTCATTCGTTTGATATCGGTTTGGGTGTATGCTACATTATTGGTGATTGTTTAGTCAATGATGGTAGAATCAAACCTTGTATGTAACGACTAAATTTTCTCCTCTTGGTGTGAAAAAATAAAATACAGTGGTTGTATTCAATTTTCTGGAAGCTGGAAACATCACGAAGGCCTTATGCGGAGAACAAGTTGGTACATTGATCGATAGAACCGGAAGGGGTGTGAGTTAGTTTTTCTGCCTTCTTCATTCATAAGACTTCTGTAACTTTATATAATCCTTTTTTGTTCGTAAGTAAATTATATATCATAGATGAGTTGACCAAAAAAGGAAAAAGAGAGTCTTTCTAGCACTTCACACTTGGTGTTGCAATGCTCTCTATTCACGAAGGTTTTTACTTTTATTTTTTTGTTTTTTATATCATAGTATAATTTGAGCTGAATTAACCAGGCAGTTGTATATTCCTACATTCTAATATCATATTATTATATATGTTAACCATTAATTTTGTATCTGCCTAAACGACGTGCAATGTCGAAAAGAACAATGTGCGTGCCACAGGTTCATTGAAGTTAAAGCCCATTGTTTTCGGACATGTTCGTAAACCTGTCTCGGTCTTGAGCATTTGTGGGTCGAATGTATTTAAATACATGCACAGGGCCCAAATAATGAAACCGCATCGACAGGATGATTACGAAACTACGTTAGAAAATTAAATTAAAAAAGTTAGAAAAAAATAAAAAAATGAGACGTTTTCCGTAATCTACGAGAAAGACAACGGAGTTACTAGAATCTTCATCAGATATTTGTCTCCTCCATTCTTATCCTCAATTCCTAACTCACTTCACTTTCTATATAAACACTTTCTTTGCACCATCTTAACGCAAACGCAGTATTGGTGATCCATATCGCGATTTTGGTTTATTTGTAATCTCATCAGACAGAGTTTTATTAATAACAGACGTAAAGATGCAGAGTGTTTCGGTTGACGAGAGCAAAAACACGGTGGTGCTACGTGCACAGCACCGGGACGAGGAAGGTCGGAAATCGGTGGATAAGTTTGAACTGAAGACTCGTAATCCGGAGACGATCAAGCAAGTTGAGCGGAAGCTGATGGACAAAGGTGTTCAGCGGATGGATCGGCATCCTTCCGATGGGATTCCTCTCAGACGAGCACCTCCGAAGTCTGGTCACGGTGGGAAGTACACGTGGGAGGGACCAGATCGGATGGAGGATTACGAGATGCAGCCGGATCCAGCAGCGATGGATGAAGGAGATCCTAATTACGATGAGGAACAGACGAAGAAAAAGATAGGCGATGATGTGGCGGAGGATTTTGTTAAAGGAGAGGTTGACGTGGCAAAGGAAGCTCCGGCCGGTGTCGCTAGAGTTGAGGTGGATCCTCGCTTGGTCAGTCCTTGAGTGGTTTCGGGTTCGTAAAATGTTGGGGCGAATGTGAGAAAGAGGAGAAATGTGGGGGGCTTTGTTTTCATTTCTTGTTGTAACTTTCGTGATAACTTCTCGGTGTGATGACGTGAAACGCACTACTGTAAAAATAATAATTCAACTGCTGCATTAATGTTTCTTATGACATTATCCGATCGTAACCCTTTGACTTGAGAGAGAATTATAATTTTATGTCGTTGGTCGGTTTCAGACAATTGCTGCTCCTTAACCATTATCCAACTCCACTTTAATTAATTACGAGGACGATAGTGACGACAAGTATGCCAAGTGTCCTCTCGATTTACTTTTTATACTTGCTAATCAATAAATTCTTAGTCCCGAAGCATACGCACGCATAAGTCTACACGCAATATAGATAGGGATCTGTCGAACCATGTTAAATTCACAAGATAGTGAAAGGAAACAAATCATTTAAGGAAATAAAAAAATGCAGGCTGTGGGGTTCGAACCCACGCGCACTTATGTGCAGAAGAACTTAAGTCTTCCCCCTTAACCTCTCGGGCAAACCTGCGCAAGTGTCCTTCTACTTAATTTATTTTATATATACTAATTCAAAATAATGTGGTTTGAGGAGAATGAATGACCTCGGCCCAACCAAAACTTGATTACTGGGCACACTTAAGCATATTGGCCCAATGAAAATATAACTTAGAAGCATATACAAATGTTGAGTCAATTACAAAAGAAGAATGGTGTATTGAGTGAAGCTGATAAATTGATTAATAGCTGTATGGTGCAATCAATAAGGCCCGGCTCGGTTACGTTGAATAATTAAAAATGGGCCGTAAGCCCAATTTGACTAACCGCTTTATGCAAATATAATGAAATGAATAGACGGCGTTAAGACGGTTACTAACGGAGTGTAGACACACGTGAATATAACTGTGAATGTCGCGCGTTTCTTCCACTAGCGACGACCACTCAGTGACGACAACAGAATGCATCATTTAATAACCCCTTAACTTAACTCAAATCACCATTATACCCCTTTCTCTATACAAGGCGTTTTCTTTTTCGTGCGGAAAATGATCTGTTGCTTATTCTCTTTTCCTACTTTTGGTAGATTATTACATATTCTTCGAACAAAAGATGAGGTAAATTAACTTTACTCTTATTATTCGAAAATTGAATAAAAATCATGAAGGAGAGAGAGATAGATAGATAAGATTCTCTTATACAGAGAAACTCAGTAAAGAAGAAAATAGAGGCAAAGTGGTCCCAATGATTAAAGGTCATGTACGATCATCATCATATACAGTTTCTTTTGTAATTGCAGTGAAACTCAATTCGCTTAGTCTAAAACGACAGTGTTTTAAAAATGTAGCTTACTGTGAATATTTCAATCAATTTTGTTTGATTGATCCTAACTTTCTAGTTGAATTGATGTGTTATTCTATTAGTTATGCACTCACTTCTATGCAATGCATAATGTATCACTTATCCACTATTACAAACTCGTCTTCGTGTCAAGTTTTTCACACTAGTCACTAATATTGTGACTTCTCGTGTAATTTCTCCTTATTAAATCACACCGCTTGGCTTTACAACTAAACTATTGTCAAATTTTACCAATGTAACAATTTTGAGTGAACAGACAATTTTTTTTTTTTTTTTGGAGAAATATTTAAATGTTCATTTCTAGTATTTTTCCCACAATATTTAAATGTTCATTAATGCAGCACTTATTGGTTGATATTGATAAGAAATGATAATATATCTTTTTAAGAATTGAGTATTATAACATAATTGTTTTTCAGAAATGGCAGATAATAAAGGATTTATATATTAGAGAAAAAAGAGTGAGTTTGCAAAAACGTTAAAACACATAAAAGTAACTTCATGGATATTGCCTTCCTTATAAAACTCTTATATATCTCAAATTTTGTCTGTACTCTGAAACTCCCAAGACCTGACTCTGGCTGACTTGTCTCTCTCTCTGGTAATCTTTCTTGCAGCATCAAACTCTCTCATTTTAAGATTATATTTGGCTCAAATCTCTTCTTTTCACTTAAGAATCTTTCAATGGTATTCTACATTAAAGTTTAACGATTTGAGGTTTTACCTACCACTTTTCTCTTACCCAAATATGGTTTCTTTTAATGACACTCAAATATAGAGGTGGGTTAATTTGTTCATCATTTTTCCTGATCTGTGTAAATCAATTTTTGTCTTCTCACTGGCAGATTGTTGGAGATTGAACAGAGAAGAGGAAGTGATCTGGTTTTGATAATATGGAAGGTGAAGTGATAGAAGAGAGAGAGAGAGAAGCTAGGGTACAAGTTCTACCGGAGATGCACTTTGTACCTGGTCTGCAACAAGAACAATCAGTCTTTTACAACATGCAATACAATCACCAGTCTGATTCATACAGGTTTTGTAGCTCCATTGCTTTAAGTGATTAACTCTGTTCTTCTGGGTTTTTTCCACATTTTTAGTGATTTGTCTAACTTCTGCAAAAGGAAGACTATGATTTACATATTTTTAACAGCTTAGCAACATAAGTTAAATGCAAAAGATATATTGAAAGGCAATTTTGATGAATGGGTTTAGGCTGTGTAATCTTTGAGTCTTTGCAAATTTTTTTGTTGTGAATTTGGACTTTATGAGGAGAGATTTTTAACCTAAATTATTGATCACACAGGAGAAGGCTTTGTCTTCAAAACTTACCTGGCATGTATAGTATGTCTTGTACACAACTACTGGCTCTGGCTGATTCAGTCATCACAAGTTCATCAGTTGGAACATCATCATCACTGAGCTCTCAATTTCCCCTGGATCCTTGGGTTAATAGTTGGATGATGGAGCCCAATCCGTGGATTTTGAACTCTGGATCCTCCCTTGGTACAAATATAGGCATTGCTGAAGAAACAACAATGGAACAACCACAATGTGAGTATTAAAGGTGCCTCAGTTGTGCAGGATTTTCGAATTGTAGTGTTTGCAACTTAAGTTAGATGGTTTGGTTTGTGACTTTACATAGTAAAACTGGAGAGTAGATATGGCGTGGACCTTTAAGAGATAATGTAGGGGTCTATGTGTTGTAGATAAGGTGAAGACTAAAATGAGTAATGAAAAAAGGCACAGTAAGTTTTCTGTGAGGTCTCAAATTATGAATTTTGTTACCTGATATCTTACTTTTTTTTCTTGGTGAACCACAGATCATGTGTCAACTCCCCAGAAGTTTATATACGACCTTAATCTCACACCTGAAGAGATGGTGAGCACCAGTTTGCAACCAACTGAAGCTGAGTTTCCTCCGATAACTCTAGATACGCCAGGCAAAAGATTGCCTGAAATAGACCAGGAGCCTCAGGACTCTGTCAAGAAGTCTTTGCTTGAAAGTGGATCTCCTGCAAGAGGAAAGAAAGGAAAGAGAACAAGAGATGATAACAAGCTTCAGTTGAAAACACCGCAACAAACATATAAGAGAAAAAAGATCAGGCCAAAGGTTGTTCGTGAAGGCAATACAAACAGATCCTCATCTCAATCAGGTGTTAAGAAATCCTCTGCTACTGTTACTAAAACTTATGAAAGGAGAAGAAATGTTCGGCCAAAGAGATCAAGCAGGAGAGCTTTAAGATTTGATGATGACTTTCAAGAAGACATTGAATATTGTGGGCTCAGTTTCACTTCAGAAGGTCACATAGGTGTTTCTTCAGCTGGAAAAGAACTAACAGATA
Source organism: Lepidium africanum (assembly GCA_900406405.1). Lineage (NCBI taxonomy): Eukaryota > Viridiplantae > Streptophyta > Magnoliopsida > Brassicales > Brassicaceae > Lepidium > Lepidium africanum. The sequence continues at coordinate 64,887 of OVAX01000590.1, forward strand.
GAGAAATGTGGATTTTTGATAACATCCCTAAAAGAAGACGGCAAAGCAGAACCAGTGGCATTATGAGAAAAGAAGGAATCTATTCGCCTACGGAATCAGGCAATTATTGTTTCAGTTCTATGCTGTCCCTGGTCAACTCAGGACCAATAAATTTCATGGAACGAGAAGAAAATCTTTCTAGTGCTTCTCACATTTCTGAATGCTTGGGCGGTATAAATGATCACAAGAAGTTGAGAAGAAAGAGATCTAATACAAGACCCCGACCACGGAATTTCTGGTCACTGAAACAAGTTTCAGAAGGCACTGTTCCATTTAAAGGTAGTAGTCAAGGATACGAGGTTCCACAAAGCCTTCAACGGCGTAAACATATAGTTTCCACGATGCAATCAACAATGTTTCGGAAGAAGCGGAGCCGAAGAGACCCTATAGCAAGCAAACTCAATGCAAGGATATTAAACATGCAGTGGCGCCGCCAAAATTCAACAGGTTGGAAAAAAAACACATACAAGCTGCAAATGCACTTTCATCTCTATTATTTCCTATAAGTCTTAACTTTAAATTGATTATACTTACACAAAATGCAGGTACATCGCCAGCTGAAATATGGGAACAAAGATTTTCAATTGAAGCCATCATTAAGTTGTTTACAGAACTAGACATCAACAGAGAAATTCATTGTCTTCCACAGAGTAGAGAAACTGCACTTATTCTACACAAAAAATCATATGAAGAGCAAAAAGCACTAGCGCCTTACATGGAAGATGGAACAATGGTTCCTTATAGTGAAAAAAAGCATCAACCGAAAGTAGTATTGGATGCTGAAACTACTAGAGTGTGGAAACTCCTAATGGTGAGTATCGATAGTGAGGGTATTGATGGCTCAGATGAGGAAAAACAGAAATGGTGGGAAGAAGAAAGGAGTGTGTTTCAAGGTCGTGCGAACTCATTTATTGCTCGCATGCGTCTTGTACAAGGTATTAATTATTGAGAAAATTACGTCATTGCTTCGTGGCTTTAGCTTTGAACCTCAAATCATGTTTGTACTCAAAACAAAATGGTCTAAAAGCAAGCTTGTTACTGTAGGTGATCGAAGGTTCTCACCTTGGAAGGGATCTGTGGTTGATTCAGTAGTGGGAGTTTTCCTCACTCAAAACGTCGCAGACCATTCATCAAGGTAAATTCCTTCATGAGAATTTTATAAACAGATGCTATATGCAACATGAGTGGTTTCTAAATTATCAACTTCTTCATTTTTGCAGTTCTGCATTTATGGATCTTGCCGCTGAGTTTCCCATCAATTTGAACTTCAACAAGGAATCATGTTATGAAGAGTGGGAAAGTTCAGTAACTCATGAAACAGTAATGAAATTGGATTTGGGAAATGCTGTTGCAATACCAAGAGTACGCAATCCAACTTGCATCATCATACAGGAGGTTGATGATGATGATGATGACAACACTGGTGCTGTTTGTAGTCAGGAATCCTCTAAATCCAGTAACAGTTCCATATGTTCTACAAAACAATCAGAAATAATGCTGTTAGATCCTTCTACAAACAGCTTTGAGACACAGTTTGGTTCAGCTCCGAACGGCTCTTCTACTTCTACTTGCGAAATTGACCTAAATGAAGTACCACTTGAGGTAGAGAACTGTGATGCATTCAGAAACAAAATTGAAGGCAGTCAAGTTCAACCTGTGTGCAGCCATCAACAGGAACTGGAGAGTAATCTTCAGGCACTAGACCAGGAAAAAAACATGAGCATGGAGATGCATATAAATTCAGACGTCAAGATAATGGAGATACCAACTCCTGTCAAACCAGTAGGTCGACGAGGAAAGAACAAGCCAAAAGAAGTCGTAAAGTGCAAGAAAAAGGAACCTACAAAGAAAAAGCAAAAAGAAAGCTTTGACTGGGATAGTTTAAGAAGGCAAGCAGAACGTGGTGGTCGAAAGAGAGAAAAAACAGAAAGAACAATGGACGCAGTTGATTGGGATGCACTTCGGTGCACAAATGTACACAAGATCGCTGATATAATCAGAAAACGAGGGATGAACAACATGCTTTCAGAACGAATCAAGGTTTGACTAATACAAATAAAAAAGAAACATTTTACTGTATATACATACCTGAAGTATATAATCTAACAAACTAAATTTTGGCTCTGGAAATTGGTTAGGCCTTCTTGAACAGACTGGTTCAAAAGCATGGAAGCATTGATTTGGAATGGCTAAGAGATATTCCCCCTGACAAAGCAAAGTAAGAATACTATATTCAAAACTTCAGGTTATATATATAGCCTATTGTTTCATACCATTCAGAGGTGAAACAAAGTAACCTGACTACTTATTGTTGCAGGGAGTATTTACTAAGCATAAACGGGTTAGGACTGAAAAGTGTGGAGTGTGTTAGACTTCTTTCATTACACCAGATTGCATTCCCTGTAAGTTAATGACTGAATACTCCATTTTAATGAATGTGTGATAGAGATTAAATATTACATCTTTAAAAATGAAGGTTGATACCAACGTCGGACGGATAGCGGTGAGACTAGGATGGGTTCCCTTACAGCCACTACCAGACGAGCTGCAAATGCATCTTCTAGAGCTGTAAGCAATTTTTAAATGTCCTTGTTAAACTTGAAAGGAATCATGATAGAGAAACTACACTAGGTAAGGAAGCTATTAATTCTATTCAGGTACCCAGTATTAGAATCAGTTCAAAAATACCTCTGGCCACGCCTCTGCAAGCTTGACCAAAAAACATTGTAAGTAAAAAACATTTCGTTTGCATAGTATCTACTCAAACCCCCTCTTAGTAACTCTACTAAATTCTACAATTTTAGGTACGAGCTACATTACCATATGATTACATTCGGAAAGGTACTTGAAACATATCTCATCTGTTTCTTTTCATTTCCCCAAAAGTTTGTTTGATTTGTGAAATTGTAACATTTTAAAGTGACTCAGGAACATTCATATGTTTTTCGGTTTATACAGGTCTTTTGCACAAAAGTAAAACCCAATTGCAATGCATGTCCATTGAAGGCGGAGTGTCGACATTACTCTAGTGCACATGCAAGGTTATACCCACAAAGACAAATACTCAAGATAGTCACAATAATGGTTTGTATTTTTCTTACACTTGTGTTATATGGCAGTGCACGACTTGCTCTACCCGAACCAGAAGAAAGAACAACCGTAATAGCCCATGAGAGAAGATATAAACCCAAGCCTGTTGTGGTTAATTTCCGTCAGTCTTTATTGCTCTCTCAAGAAAAAGGACAAGAAGTACAAATATTCTCCCAAAATTGTGAACCAATCATTGAGGAACCAGCATCACCTGAACCAGAGTGTGTAGTACATGATATTGAGGATTATCCTTGGGATAACAAGGGAGTAATTTCTACAATCTCTGAAGATAGTACATCAAATGATCCTTGGGAAAATAAGGATGTAATTCCTACAATCATGCTCAACAAAGAAGCTGATACATCAATGGATTTGGTGATAGAAGCTGGTGCATCAAAGGATTTGATGATACTAAACACATATGCATCATCAATACCCAGACGAAAACTAAAGACCAAAGAAAAATTACGTACAGAGCACCATGTGTGAGTTACCACTTTTCAGACTTTTCTTTTTCATCCTAAACCCTAATTTGACAACTTATATAGCATTTGTCTCATACTAATTCATTTCTTTACAATGTGACAGCTATGAACTCCCAGATTTACATCCAATTCTTGAAGGGGTTAGTAACTCTTTCGAATGATTTAGCAAGAACTTATGTGTTTCTCCACGTCTTAAAAACTATCTTTGACATTTTACAGTTTGAGAAGCGAGAAGCTGAAGATATGGTCCCCTACTTATTAGCTATTTGGACGCCAGGTAAGGAAATCCAATAAGAATTCACCATGATATCAAATACGAATGATATATACAAAATTATGGAAGGTCATGTAATTAAACAATTTTTCATGTCAGGTGAAACAAGCAATTCAATTCAACCCCCAGAACAAAGATGTGTTTCCCAAAAAGGCAATACATTATGTCATGATAAACAGTGTTTCTTCTGCAACAATATACGTGAAGAGAAATCACAAATAGTGCGAGGAACTATACTGGTAAGTTTTATTGTAGACAAATTTTCAAGAGATCTAAGTCAAATATGGAAAGACTTATATAAATGATTATATGTTTATGTACAGATCCCTTGCAGAACAGCAATGAGAGGAAGTTTCCCTTTGAATGGCACATATTTCCAAACCAACGAAGTAACTTTTTTTCCAAAAACTAGAGACAATCAAAACATGATCACAACTCACAAGCATCATCATATTGTAAGCTCAAATTGACACATTTTCTGCAGGTTTTTGCTGACCATGGCTCTAGCATAAACCCGATTGACGTCCCAAGACAATGGATATGGAATCTACCACGAAGAATCACTTACTTTGGATCCTCTGTTTCAGCGATTTTTGGAGGTAAATATTCAAAATAAAACTGTCAAAGAGTGTATAAATCCAAGATCATGTCTAAATATGTTTCTCTAATTTGTCAGGTTTATCAGTAGATGAAATTCAATACAGTTTCTGGAGAGGTATGCACAGAACCAAATAGTTGACCACTAAGTTACATAAGACTTCAATGGATTTGACTACAACTGTAATGTACAGGATATGTTTGTGTAAGGGGATTTGACAGGGAGACTCGTAAGCCACAGAGTCTAGTGAAAAGATTGCATTGCCCTCCCAGCAAACAGAACCAAGAAGACAAGGACAAAAACCCTCCAGATTGCATTAACAGATTTAATATTTGACTCTTTCTTTATGAAAAATACTGTTAGATTAGGAAAAAAAGTTGCTTTTGTCTAGGCCAAAAGTTTTGGCAATGGCTGTACTCTGCAACAGATTTTTTGGTAGTCAGTTAACAAAAACAAGGCAGAAAGTTTATTTTATCCATCTAGTCCATGTCATTTTTTTACAGAAATTACAAGTTGATAAACATGAAAGTAAGTGTAACGAAGATTACTGATTGTTGAAACTGGATTGGATTATGACTAAAGAATCACTCAGAACAATTACAAACAAACTAGGAATCGATACACAGAAGCTGATTGAACACAGAAACGATGTAAGGACCGGGAATTTCGAGATTTTGCCGCCTTGCTAGTAATCCGTGATTTGTATGTATGTCCACGACAGAAACTATATCAAAGGAATCCTCACATGAAAAAGAAACGTCATCTCCTTTAACAAAACCCAAGAAGCCTAATGGATTAGGCTTGGCGTCCGTGAACTCTCAGTTTCCTCAGACATATCATGTAATGTCCCTTGTTTTAGTGCATACTACTATACCGACTTCAGATTTGGCTCGAGGACAAACAGAACTGGTTTGGTTAATACTTGCCTAAGGAAACAGAACCAGTGTTGAACTATAGCTAACTTTTACGGGTCAAAAAACAAACGACGAAAGAATACTAGAGACGTACGATATGTCGATAGAAAGAAAAGAGAGATCAGAAGAACGTAAACATAGTTCATCAATTATTTATCAAGGGGTTTATACAAGGCCTCAAACCACAAACCACCGAGTTTCAACAGAAAAGATAGTAAAAAACATTAATTAGAAACCACCACGGAGCCTGAGCACCAAGTGGAGGGTGGATTCCTTCTGAATGTTGTAGTCAGCTAAGGTGCGACCATCCTCAAGCTGCTTTCCAGCGAAGATGAGACGCTGCTGGTCCGGAGGAATACCTTCCTTGTCCTGGATTTTGGCCTTCACGTTGTCAATGGTGTCCGAGCTCTCTACTTCAAGGGTTATTGTTTTCCCTGTCAGTGTTTTAACAAAGATTTGCATTCCACCACGGAGACGTAGGACTAAGTGAAGGGTTGACTCCTTCTGAATGTTGTAATCTGCCAAGGTGCGACCATCTTCCAGCTGCTTGCCGGCGAAGATCAACCTCTGCTGGTCCGGTGGGATACCCTCCTTGTCTTGAATCTTAGTTTTAACATTGTCGATGGTATCAGAGCTCTCCACCTCAAGGGTAATGGTCTTACCGGTCAATGTCTTGACAAATATCTGCATACCACCACGGAGCCTGAGCACTAGATGAAGAGTTGACTCTTTCTGTATGTTGTAGTCAGCCAAAGTACGTCCATCTTCAAGTTGCTTTCCTGCGAAGATCAATCTCTGCTGGTCCGGTGGGATACCCTCCTTGTCTTGGATCTTAGCTTTAACGTTGTCGATAGTGTCAGAGCTCTCCACCTCCAAAGTGATAGTCTTTCCAGTCAAGGTCTTAACGAAGATCTGCATACCACCACGAAGCCTGAGCACAAGGTGGAGCGTCGACTCCTTCTGGATGTTGTAATCAGCAAGGGTTCGGCCATCCTCGAGTTGTTTACCGGCAAAGATCAACCTCTGCTGGTCCGGTGGGATACCTTCCTTGTCTTGAATCTTGGCCTTCACGTTGTCAATAGTGTCGGAACTCTCCACCTCTAGGGTAATCGTCTTCCCAGTTAGGGTTTTGACGAAAATTTGCATACCACCACGGAGCCTGAGGACCAAGTGGAGGGTGGATTCCTTCTGGATATTGTAATCAGCCAACGTACGGCCATCCTCTAGCTGCTTTCCAGCGAAGATAAGCCTTTGCTGATCCGGAGGAATACCTTCCTTATCCTGGATTTTGGTTTTAACGTTGTCAATTGTGTCAGAGCTTTCCACCTCGAGGGTGATTGTCTTTCCGGTGAGAGTCTTAACAAAGATCTGCATCTGAAATTCCGATGCAAAGTTAGGTGAGACTTTGTTTCGATATACTCAAATCCAATCGGACGAACAGAATTCAGATCCGATCAACCAAATAATACGAGATCTTGTAGGAAATCGCAGATCGATAACTGAAAACAAAAGATATGCCAAAAGGAACGAACCCTAATCGAAAATTGAGGGAGATCTACGGGTGAAAGTCAAGATATTTGCGTGCACTCAAAGATCAATCGAATCAAATTGAAAGAAACGAAATTCAATTGCAATCAAACGAAACAAACAGCCGAACAAGAACGCAGAAGATTTACCTTGACCACGATTGAGAGGTTTCTAGAATGTATTGAAATTTTCGGAAATCGAAATTGGAATTGAATTGTGAGAATGTAGAAGAGAAGAAGGTCTTAAGGAATTAATTAATTGATGAGGGAGAGTCGGTCACGAGAAGAGTAAGGCGGTGGAGAAATAACCAATAAAAATTGATCCCTGATGGGCTCCTTATAAAAGCCCAATCTATAAACAATAAGCCCATTAATTTATTGCCGTTGAAGGCGCCTTCTAGTGTTTTTTTTTGTTTTTCGTCTCTAGTGTTTTTATATCATGGGGAGTGTTTTTAGGTGTGAGTTTTTGGGTTTTGTTTGTCAAACCCTCTATAATTTTAGCCATTCATACTTTTAAGGAACTAATTTTTTAGATTTGAAAAAACAGTTTCTATCGTAATTTTTTTTTGGTCGGCTGATATCTATTTTAATTTTTTTGATCAGAAGTTTCTATCGTAATTTAAACATTCAAGTTTTTTTATTTTTTATTTGTTAATCAGTTTTTAGTTTCGTTTATTTTCCTTCAGATTAGAAAGTAATGTTACCCTTTTCAGAAACCAAAACAAGATTTTTAAGATTTTGGAAACTAAAATCTCTTCTTATTAAAGTAGAAGTACTTTAAGTGAGGATGGTTAAAAGTAATAATTTTTTTGGATTTACTGTTAACTAATAGCAATAATTTGATTATTTTAACTTAAATTCCTAAGCTATTGTTTAAAAAATTTAGGCTAAAAATTCTTTTAATCAATTGTCAGTTTCCAAATAAAAAACAAGTTTAGTAAAAGCCTCTACTTTTATCGATTCAGTTATCCATCGATTTAGTTATCTCCCATGTTCCCCAATCCTTTTAACCCTTACCTTCCTCATCGCTTTATTTACATCTATAATCTTCTGTCTCTTCTCTGCACAAACGTGTTTCACTGACCATAGCGTTGAGAACCATGGATTTTGATCTTCTACATAAGGAGAAAGCTATCAACCCAAGCGATTAAGAGTCTTGATGATCAAATAAAATACTTGAAAAACAACAGTCCACAAGAAACATTAGCTTTGTTCCCTCAGAAAGCTTTTCATATTGAAGAAACAACGTTTCAGGAACTTTATGGTTACCGTGGAGATGTTTTGGACTTAACTTGGCCAAACTTAAATGTGAGTGTTCTTCGATTAGGTAAAAATTAATTTTCATATGGTTTTAAATCGTGTGTGGATCTCGATTTTTCAGTTTCTAAACTACTTTGGTTTTATTTATACCTTTGCAGGGATGAGAATATTCCTTAAGCCTAATTAGGCCT
>OVAX01000591.1:0-73207 GCA_900406405.1 Lepidium africanum
AAAGATTTTTTTGGCCGCCCCTTCAGGTATGTCACCTCTATTTTGCCCCTCTTCAAAAACTAATATATGTTTTCTCTAAACACATTGTTAACCATCTGAACTGTATTACTGTTATTTTCATTCTCCAATGACTGATCAACACCCACACCATACTCAATCTGCTCACTAGTACTACCCAAGTTATTAATATCACCTGGTTCTCCCACATGTTCATCAAGATCTATCGCTAAATCGCAACCACTAGTTCCGCTTGTACTAGCAAAGTTAACTATAGATGCGTCCTCCCCATGCGAATACCATACTTTGTACCAAGGACTAATTCCTCTACTGAACAAATGGCTCCAGACTTGTCTTACAGTAATAAATCGCATATTTTTGCATTTTGGACATGGACAAAACATTTTACATGATTCAACCGTTACGCTTTGCTGGGTCGCGAACGCCATAAATTGTGTCAACCCATCAGCATATTNACCATAAACTGTGTCAACCCAGCTGCATATTCCTTCGTCAGCAACCCCGTAGCATGATCTATTCTTTCTTGATCTATCCATGACCGGAAACTAAATTGACTCATTTTTTTCGTATTTTTTTTCCCTCTTTTTTTGTTTCGTTTTTTTTTCCGTTTTTTTTTTCTTTGGAATGAAATAAGATTGTGAGAGTATATATAGGCCAAATTATCCGACGGAAACCGACGGAAACTGACGGCCATAACTACCAACGTCCCAACCCATGTAAAACGTGGGTGTTCGATTCGTAACCCCTTTGGTCAGCTTATCCGTCGGTTTCCGTCGGAACTATGTAAATAATTTCCGACGGATATATTATCGGTCGAAAAATTAACAACAATTTCCGACGGATTTTAGATCCGTCGGAAATTACTCAAAAAGTTCCGACGAAAAATATATCCGTCGGTAATATCACAAAAATTTCCGACGGAATATGGATCCGTCGGAAATATCAAAATAAATTCCGACAGATAACTTTTCCGTCGGAAAAATTTTCTTGTTTTCCGACGGAAACCTACGAATTTATTTATTTTATAATTAATTAAAATATCCGTCGGTTTTCGTCGGTAATAACCTAGAAATTTCCGACGGAATTTGATTCCGTCGGAAATGTTTTCTGATTTTCCGACGGAACTATATTCCGTCGGAAATTCCGTCGGATTTAGCTACCTTTTCTTGTTGTGTTGTCTTCTACAAAAATAATTCTTCAGCTGCCTTCCACCGCTCAACTAAGGAAGGTCATGGTGGGTTAATATCGGCATCACATAGTTGATTTCGAGGGATTGAAGTCTCTGGGAAGCCCTCACCGGTGATAATCTCGATGATTTGCTTTGAAATTTCAGTAAATTACTTTGGATTCGAAATCCTCTTGGGAGCAAAAGGAAAACCGTGCGTACTCGCAGGAAGATGTTCCGATGCGGCTGGCCTATACACGCTGCCGATTTACATGCTGGAATCGATCTGGAGGTAACACGTGTATTCGAAATCATCATAATTCAACACGTGCCATTGAAGATAAGAAGAAGAGAAGCTTATATCTTCCCCTATTTTTGTAACCCATGATACTTTAAGGCTCATTAGGGCATTTCTAATAAAACTAGATGACAAAAGAAAAAGCAAATAAAAACTCTTCACTCCAATAATGGGCCACTGGGTTATATACTATGTATTGTTGAGAAAACATATTACGCAAAAAACTTTCCTACTTTTCTAAAGCCCAACCCGATCCACACTTTTAACCAATATAAACCCTTTTCGTTGAGGCCCATAAATGCCTTTTTAGCAATAAATATTTTACCCACTAACCAATAAATGGGCATGAGTTTAAGCTAAACTTTCGTCGTTCTTCTTTAGTTGCCAACTCTAATTACATCATTAAGAAACAAAACACTACTTCCATCTAATTTCAAGTTTGTTTTTGGCAAAATTTACTCAAGTCCAAATTAGTATATACTTGATAATCCATATGATATTAGCTAGTTGCTGCCGATTAAGACCCAAAGAAAATAATTTAGATTATAATTGGGGAAGATTTTGATTAAGTTACGTGTAGAGAGTTTAATGATAGTATATAAGATTTGATAGCCAATGGATTTGATAGAACAGTTTTCGGACGTAACAGCTTTTGGTCAAGCCAATGGTAGGACAGGAGACTAATTTCTTAATGACTTTTCAGACAGATTCTAACCTTAAACAAATCCTGTCAGAGTGTTTTGTCAAAATTCCATTGCGTGTTTATGTTGGTCAATATAATTGTTTCTGAAATCAAAAAATTGTTTACATATTCTTCGGATTAATATCGATTTCCTCGTATGATTCAACCGATTATAAAATTGAATCTTCAATCCACTATTATCATTTAAAAGGTTTCAATGAGGTGGAAAGTAGTTGAAGTTATTGTAAATAAAGCTTTAGAGAGGATTCGATGAGTCGTCTTTTGCTTTGTTTCTACAGCTGTGACGTTTATTAGAATAATCCAAATCAAATTGATTTTAAGATATTTTGGTTTCTGGTGGTATACTAAAACCTCATACTATAAAGATCTTTATAGAATGAATATTACAGGAGTATAATTCAATGATTAAGTTATATACTTTATAAAAAACAAAAGATACATTAAATGTTGCACATATGATTAGTTGGATATGGTTGTCTTTTGGCAGTTAGGTCATTTTCTTAGCTTTGGTTCTTTAAATAATATATGAAACAGTCTGTAATATTGACAATTGTATAAACCAAATGCCAAAAATGTAAAATATTATTTGTGGCCACATTTTTGCTTTTTCTTTACAGGCAGCCTCTTCTTTCCGAAAGAGATATGTCTCCAATTTATATAAATAAAAATATTCAATAAATCGTATAACATATTCCGTACAAAATACTACACAAATACAGAAAAATGATTAGTAGTGATTAGGTAAATGATGTAATTAAACGATGGGCATAATTATATAAATTGAAGAAGAGCTTTACCAAATACCACCGAAACCCACTAAGAATACAGCAAATCGCTTCCGCCATTAAAACTTGTCCTTCTATAAGCTTTGAAAATATCTCTTAACCCCCAAATCAGCAAACATAGGGTTAATCGAAGAACCTCATCGTGATTCCACAGAGGATTCGACTTCTTGCTTTGGCTTAAGGAGGAAGAACAGCAAAAACCACAAGGAGAAGAAGCCGAAGATGACTCAGAGTCAAACCAAAGCCGGAGATGTAACCGGAGCCGCCACGACTGTAGAAGCTTCTCAGGCGCAGCCACAGAGCAACGAGATGGTTCTTCATACGGGAAGTTTGAGCTTCAGTAGCCATATGTCGAGAGAAGACGAAGAGATGACTCGTTCTGCTCTTTCGGCTTTTAGGGCTAAAGAAGATGAGATTGAGAAGAGAAGAATGGAAGTTCGTGAAAGGATCCAAGCTCAGTTGGGTCGGGTCGAAGAAGAAACCCGACGACTCTCCACTATTCGCGGGGTTTGATTTTACTCTCTTTCTTTGAGAATTTGCCTTATAGTATGAATCCTGGAAACATAGAGATTCAATGTTTCTATAGCTGTTCTTCTGTTTAGGAATTTCAAGATCTAGAACTGGCCAAGAGTAATCTCGTTGGTTTTGTTTGATTTGATAGAGTTGTGTTGTGTTGGGAGAACAAGGTTGTGATTAATTGTAATTGTTTCATGTACAGGAGCTTGAGTCTATGGCAGATCCAATGAGGAAAGAAGTTTCTGTGGTTCGTAAGAAGATTGATAGTGTTAACAAAGAACTCAAACCTTTAGGTTCCACTGTTCAAAAGAAGGTAACAAATTCCCATTTGATTTCATTTTGGTCCATGATGAATACAAATCTGTACACACACCAAAGATTTTAAGCTTAATGAAACCCAAGACTAACTTTAATAGTTAGGTTTGCTAAACCAAGTGGAACTAGTTGTATTTGTCGAAAGGGCTGATCATTAAGTAAATAACTCGAGATGTTTTTGTAATGGAATGAAACAGGAAAGGGAATACAAAGAAGCACTTGATACATTCAATGAGAAGAACCGAGAGAAAGTACAGCTAATCACCAAACTCATGGAGGTTAGTTCCGAGCTCTGTTTTATATAAGTTACTAATTTGTAGCGGGAACAAACCCGAGATTATCATCGCATGTTATACATAAATGGTGTTTGTGTTTTCTTTTTGGGGAGATGGAACAGTTGGTTGGAGAAAGCGAGAAGTTAAGGATGATTAAGCTGGAAGAGCTGAGCAAGAGCATAGAAACCGTGTGAATGAAGAATGTGTTGAAGAACTAATTGGGTTCTTTTGTGTGATTGTTACCTTACCTTAGTTTAATTTTCATTTTGTATGATTGTGTGTATTTTTAAGGCTTGTGGGTTGTTTTTGATTTGTTAGTTTTGAAAGTCTCTTGGGGATTGATTTGTAAAATTTGTGGGTTCTCGTATTTTTGATTAACCAAATTAGGGATATGGAAAACTGGGAGATTCTTAGGATACTGAAAAACTCATCACAATGATTTTTCTCCTTTCTTGTGTTGTATTATGTTTTGTTTCTGAAAAATTTAATTTATTTGATTTCAAATTATTTTTAATATTTTTTCTAGCTTTTTATAAAAGTATACCTCGTTGGCAAAGAAAACGGAAAAAAAGGAGAAAAGTGGCTCTCGCGTGCATTATAAAATCTAAAAGCTGTCGGAACGGCAGAATCCTTTCACTTGTTTAATGACCTGATCCTTGTCGTTAATATACATGGGCCAAGTATAAACAAATGGTAAATACCACCAATTCATGTGCATGAACAGATCATTATGTGAACAGATGCAAAAGGTTTCCATAAATTTGCCGAAATGAAATACATGGTTAAACTTTTAGCTAAATAGTAATTCAATCTAACTTCCTTATGTATTGTTACGAATCTTCTTTATTCAGCCATAACCCACCATGCAGGTTACCCTTTTTTTGGGGCTCAAACATCAACTCTTAATTTCCCAAATCGTTCAAATACATAGTTTATTTCTTATACAACACTTACTAATCACTTGAGCACAATTGAATAGAGCTTCATATCATAATTCCTAAAAGAAAGACTCCCGAGATATTATATATGCCAGTGCATTAACATGTCTACCTTTATAAGGAAAGATTAAATCATCACGATTACAACACATGTTCTCAATATCATTAGTCCAGGGATAGAATAAGCCAGTTGTTCTTGTTGGAAATTGCTTGAATAATCTCTTTAGAATCATTTTCATAAATGACTTGCGAATATTCTAATTGTAGCACAGAGAGTACAACCCATCAGATCGCTCTAGCTTCTGTTTCAAGACGTGAGTTAAATCTCCTATAAGCTCTTCTTCCTATCCATTTAGCATCTCTGAGCTATCTCTTACTACCCAACCAACAAATTAGGGTTTTAGGCATCATAATTTATTTGTAACTCAAAAGGCATCAGTTTCCAAAATTTGCTTTTTAGTGAGCATAAAACTTTTTTGTGTGGCTTTAGGCATTACCAAAAAAATAAAACTTGGGACAGCCTAAAAATTGAGTTTGTGATTGAAAAATACAGTTTATTCGGAAGTTGATTCCTATGTAAATGATATTTGAAAAAGTTAGAAGATGAATAGTCGAGAGAAATATTTTTGATCAAATGGTTAAATGTTTGTCTTTTTTACCGAAATTCAATTTCAGATAATCATATCACTAACATGATAAGGTTTTGATGTTGGAAAAAAATACAGGTAGTATTGAACAAACCATAAGAATGCATATTTGCTCATTAAAAAATGTGTTTCTCAGGGTCATGTAACTGGCATCTTTGGTGAACAGCGAATAGTGGAAGTGAGCGTCGACCAAACTTCGATAAAGTGTGGACTATGAGATTGGTTCTGCTGATCTGGTGGTTATGAGTTCGTGGCTACATGTGTTCGACAAAGAATATAATTGGTCTATGTGTGCAAATGTAAAACGTCCAGGCACATAATTTTGTTGTTGTAAGATTTTCACGTGTAGCAAGGAGTTCTATTCTTTAAATAATTTGTTTTTCTGTTAAAGTAATCTTAGATAATGTTGTATAGTTATTGCTTTTATTAGGCCAGAAATTGTTGAGTGTTTTCTCTAATTAAATTTAATTAAATAGTGTACGCTAAGAAAAATCAGCGTCAATCCAACATTATGAGACGATAATGATAAAACAATGAAATAAGACATGTGATTTATTCGTTATAACGACCGTTTTTCTTCCTTTATTTGGTGGGCGGGATTATGCATATGAATTTCGTCAGACTCTTTCCTTTTAAATATTTTATTATTTCAATTCGTTATTTTGGTTTTTCTCAATTTCGTATTTCATTTTTGTCTTGTTGTATTTTGGTACGTTGTGTTTATGTTAACAAGACAATATAAAATCAAAACACGATCGGCATGCAAGTTTGGGCTTTTTTGTTCATCAATTATTTAGGACATATTCTTTTATCAAAAAAAAAATATATATTTAGGACATATTAGTAATGAATACAACAAATTGCTGTATCGAATTTGATATCTTCCACTTTTGTGATTACATATTTATTTCTTGTTTATTTTCTTGACAGTTAATACCAACCAAAAGCCAGAAGTTTATTAAAAGACTTATGACATTTTACATCTGAAAGCTTATATAATTGATGTAGGTAATGGACCCAAACGACAGTAAAAAGCTGAAACGTTAGTTCATGAATCAGAAATAACAGAAATGCATTAGTTTATTGAAAGTGGTAAATAAATATCTAACAATATAGTATATAAAGTGATTCAAATTAAGATATTATCCGAATACGTATAATTTTTTTTTTTGCCTTTTGTCAAAAAATAAATGATATTTATTGTATGCGAAAAAAATGATATTTATTGTATTACAGTCTTCTTCCGATGTTTTTCTTCACTAATGTAACATGTCTTTATATATGCGTTCCGTGAGTGTATATGTAGCAAAAACGTATAACATATTCAAATTTTTCTACGTAATGAACTATCCAATCAACCTCACTAAATCTAGTGGAACTATGTAGCAAAAAAATACATTTATTCAGAAAACAACAAATGGTAAAATTGTAAATAAGAAGTTGATCAAATATTCACACAACTTGACCACACCATTTTTTTTTAACTTCTTCAAAAACATAAAATCTATTAAAAATGTTTTATAACTATTACTCAAAACATTTATTTATAAAAATCACGTAGTTTTCTCACAAAAATCTCTGTTTCGACATATAACCAGACAAGTAATTTTTACTCTTCTAGCAACAACAATTAACATTTCAACAAAGTTTACTAAGTATTAATTAGGCTACTATAATATGTTCTTAAATACTTTCAAATCTCATTCGTTTTTGGAAATTTACCCCTTAAATTTATGCAGTGTGGGTTAATTTGTGTATTTTCACAGAAGAGTAAAGTTATTTGATTTAAACATTTTGGCTAATTATCTGATTTAAATAACAAAATTTTCAGGCTCTATGTCCATTTCCGGGCACTCTTTGTTAAAATTCAAAATTTTAAATGGCATAATAATTTTGAAGTTTTAAATTTTGTGCGTATCAATCGTTCGAAAACAAAGTATATATGATTTTGTTGTATATGGCATACTCGTATTGTATATTTAGGCCACGTACACTGTTTCTTGCAAAGTGCCTTAGCCCTTAGGATTCTAAATGACTTTGATGAACTTATGCTTTGTCTGCCTCTAATTTATTGTCAATTTGGCTGCTACCTTAATGGCAAAACTCTCGAGTCTCTTCGATACCAACTGTTTTCACTGTTTCATTTTGCTATCACTTCCAACATTATTTTAAGAATATATATATTTTTTTTGGTAAAAGAATATAAATTTTTTAGGATACAAAAAAAAAAAACCTTGGAAGAATATCAATATCAATATCAGATGTTTTTTTCCCCATAAGCTTAAAATCGGTCTCCACTTCGGTGCATGCATGTAAACTCTAAACTGTCGCCTAAATTCAACGCTAAATTTGAAGATCGTAGGGACTCTTAATATTAAAATATATTATGTTTCATTTATAAAGATGTTTACTATTTCCTATGTAAAATTTAAATGCATTTGATATTTTATGACTAATATTTTATGAGTAGTGACAAAAAATATATATTTATGACTATTACTAATATCTGTATTATCTTTTATGATTGGTTGAGTTACGTACAGTTTATTTTTTACTTCTTTTTTTTGTCTAAAATTTGTTCCTTCACTTTTTATTATCTCTAATTACAAGCTAGTAGTATTTGACTAAAACAAATATTAAACACACCGAGTACGTGTATGGCCAGTGGTAATGGTTATTTTAACTTTTCTTATGCATCAGAGTTTGATTCCTCTTCGATGCAAATGGAAGGAAAATGAAGGATTTTAGAATATAGATTTTGGCTATAGATCGGACCTTATCGATCCAATTATAAGAATATTGTTGACAAAAAAAAAAATATTAAACATTGTTTTTTCATATATATATATATATATGAAACATCACAAGTTAAACATTAACATGTAGTTGGCAATGAATAGATAATGCACTTTAATGAATAATGGAGATCTAAGGATGCATCATGCATGGTAAAGAATAACTTCACAATGGTCCCAATCTTATAATGGTAAAACAAAATAAGTAGAAGAAGGAAGATAAGGTACATTCAATGTAATAATAAGTGAGAGTTCATCGACTTGTTCCATGTCCTATCTATCTATTTTACATTTTATATTCCAAACAAGATGCAATTAAGACGCCAACTTATCGAATAATCGAATACGTTTGGCCAAAATTCAGATAACACCATTGTTTTGGAATTCCAGTTAGAAGAATAAATAGAAAAAGTCGGTACCGACTATCATCCGGCCGGTAAGTTGTATTAACAAAATGTCTGCATGATGGTGGTCTAGTGTCAAGCGAAATTTTTTGGGACATCGATTCGATAGTATACCACACAAGTTCAAGCATATATATCATATGTGGTATTTCAGGAGCTTTTCAGTAAAAAACTGAACTTTCCTGTTTTTGCCGAAAAAAGATCGAATTTTTTTGCTTGCCAAATAAATCATGATACAGCGTTGACCTAGCCGTTTTGATACCCAATTTAGTCAACATTACAAAAAATTAACTTCCATTAAACGGAGTTTAGCTCTTGTGAATTGACCCGTTAATGGCACAATGCAAAACGACGAGTTTTGTTATGGGTGAGTTAATTCCATCTACAACAAAATCGAATCCCAATTTCTGTAAACCTTAGTTCTGAAATAAAAAAATCCAAGATTGAGCAGTCGTGAGTTTGAGAGGGATTTTGTGAAATTGAGAAGCCGATGAAGAACAAAGCCAAAAGAAAGGGGTTTGGATTCGTAGATGACGTCAAGACCAATGAAGGAAAGTCCGATTTGGGTTGTGAAGAAGGTGAAGAAGAAGTGGGCGATAATGAAGAAGAGGAGGATTTGGAAGAAGAAATAGATGAAGATGAAGAAATAAATGAGGTTGGGAATGAGATTGTACCTGTCCAACAAGATGCATCGTTGTTTCTATCTACTCACTTTGGTCATTTAGTCGATAAAAACTATGAAGCAGAGAGTGATAATAGTGGTGATGAAGTGTGGAGAGATGACAAATTTCCAGAGCAATGGTCATCTAGTGAAGATGACGATGAAGAACACATGAGAGAAGAACAAGAGCATGAAGATTCACGAAGGGAAGATGAGTTTATTGTGTTGGGTAAAACGTTTGGATTTGCTGCAGAATTTAAGCTTGCACTATTGAGGTACTCTCTTAAAATCGGGTTTGACATTAAATTGTACCTGTCAATGCAATAGAGATTAGGTGCAATATGTTCGGATCAAGATTGTTCTTGGAGAGTGTATTGCTCATATGAGAAGAGCAAACACAAGCTGCAAATTAAAGTCTATGAAAATAAACATATCTGTAGTAAGTCTGGGTATTCTAAGTTGTTGAAGGGTTCAACCATTGCTCAGTTGTATGAGAATATATTGAGGTTAGATCCTAAATTGACAGCAATAGCTATCGCAGCTGAGATATTGAGGAGTTACAATCTTCGTGTTACTGTTGAACAGTGTCAGAAAGCCAAGACTAGGGTCATGAGGGAGATGAGAAAATGTCATGAAGCACATTTTTCTCGTATTTGGGATTATGCAACCGAGCTTCACCGGACCAATAAAGGAACCATTATTGATATCGAAACTACTCCAAGTGCAACACCAGGAAGTTTACAGAGGTTTCATCGAATCTACTTTGGTTTTGGGGAACAACAAAATGCTTGGAAGTCTTATTGTAGGCCAATCATAGGACTTGATGGTGCGTTCTTGAAATGGGATGTGAAAGGCCAGTTGCTTGCGACAGTAGGGAGAGATGGTGATAACGGAATCGTACCAATAGCTTGGGGTATGGTTGAGATTGAAAATGATGTTAATTGGGATTGGTTTGTTAATCATTTGAAGGTTGACCTAGGACTTGGTGATGGTAAAGAGTACACCATCATTTCTAATTAACAAAAGGTAGTTTCCTTTATTTTTGTTTTATACCAACATTAAGGTCTGTTGTTACTTCTGTTTTGTACTGACATTAAGTTCTGCTGTTTTGATGTTTTGTTCTGTTTTTTGGTATTATTCCAGGGGCTGGTAAAGGCTGTTCATACTCAGCTTCCAGAGGCTGAACATAGAATGTGTGCAAGACACATTCTAGGAAATTGGAAAAGGGAAAGTCATGATATGCAAATGGAGAGGATATTCTGGAAAATAGCAAGAAGCTACACAATGGGAGACTATGCAGATAACTTAGAAGCATTGAAGCAGTGTAGTCAAGGGGCTTACGATGCACTTCTAAAGCTCAATCCACCTTCATAGTCATGAGCTTTATTCAAGGTAGGTTCCTGTTGTAATGAAAATTTGAATAACTTATGTGAATCATTCAATAGAACTATACGAGAAGCTAGGAGAAAACCACTTTTAGACTTGTTAGAAGATATAAGACGACAGTGTATGGTTAGAAATGCTCGGAGATATATCATTTCACATAGGTTAAGGACTCGGTTCACTAAAAGTGTGCATGCTGAGATCGATGTTGCAATAGAAAAGTCTAGGGATTGTGTGAGATTCATTTCCACGGGTGATATGCATTAGGTTGAGGTTAATGGTTGTTCTTATCAGGTTGAAATGAGGTTAAGAACATGTGGCTGTAGAAAATGGCAGCTCAATGGCATTCCATGTGAGCATGTTGCATGTGTTATAATGGCCAAAAGACAAAAGGTTGAAGATTTTTTATCTAAGTATTTCACAGCCCGCAATTGGCAGCAGACATATGAACACGGTATTAAGCCTGTCCAAGGTATGAAATTATGGCCGAGGTTCAACAGATTGCCAGTGTTACCACCATCGAATAGAAAAGGCAGAAGTGGGAGACCAAGTAACTATGCCAGACGCAAAGGACAAAACGAATCTACAACCAAAGGTACAAAGTCTAAGTTAGGCTGAGGACATCGAGTTATGCATGTTCTAAATGTCAAGAAGAGGGTTATAACAAGGCTACTTGTTCAAATCAACAACGAGAGCCTGCATCCAAAAGACGTAAAGGATGTCCAAGGAAAACAGTAAACGTTTCATCTTAATTTTGTGTTCTTCTCTGTATTTACAACTCTAACACTTCATCCTTTTATGTTCATATAGGCTGGAACACAAGGAGGAATTTCACAGTCCGGAGGTTCACAAATTATCAGTTCACAAATAATCTGTTCACAAGCCGAAAGTTCACAAGCTGGAAGCTCATAAGTTTAAAATGGTTTCAGACTTCTGATGTTTATGTCTACAATGGTTTCAGATCTTTGATGTTTACTTTCACAGACATGTGTCTTTTGTTTTGGATGTTTCTAGAAAAACCTTAAGTTGTGAGGCTTAATATCACAAACCCTTCTCTTTTGCTTTTGATGTTTTATGTAAGAACCTCTTAAGTTGTGATGTTTAATGTCATATACCAGTTTCATACCTTTTTTAGTTGAAATCAATTTCTTATATTTCAACTACAAGTGCATGTTATTTGGTTATTATATATACATCAACTACAAGTGCAGGTTATTTGTTGATTATAAGTGCATGTTATTTGTTGATTTCAACTACAACTACAAATGATTTGTCTTATGAATCTGTGAGCTGCATCCAAAATAAACACAATTGATTTCTTATAATTAGTCTTATGAAAATTGAGTTTCAGACATAACTCAAATGTCCAAATTAAGTAATTAAGTATTGCTTACTGTAGACATAAGTCGTTCTTGGTGCAGACATAAATCAAAAAGAAATTCATAAAATACAACAAAATCATCTATTAATACAGAAGACGAAACAAGAGTTCAACATTATCACTTACAACCCATACATACTTCAACGATTTTCCTACTTCAACATCATCCAATTAGAAGAAAATTTTTGCAATAAAAATTAAATTACACAGAAACAACCTATGCAGAGAATCTTAATCAACTTCAACTCTCTTCTCCCTTACAATCCGGTTTTGTGCAGCTCATACACCATCTTTTTTGTAACATTAATTTCTATTTTCAGCTTATTAAGCTCAGTTCCAATGGCTTCAACTGTTGATCTTAAACTTTTAACCATATGAATCTTTGAGCTCATATCTTCTATTTTCTCAAGCATTGCTTTCTCTACCCATTTAAAAAGGTGGTCCTGTAATGACCAAAAAAATTGAAATCCAAATACAAAAAACATAAATTCAAAATTTAAATACAAAAATCTCTGTGTTTCACAAACTTACTTTCTTCATTGTAGAACATCCAAAGAAGGGACGCCCAGAATTTTCCTGTGTTTTTGATGTGTATTTCTTGACCTCAACACCACATCCGCACGTGAATTCCATGATTGTCGCCACTAGAGCTCTCTGATATTGAACTCATGTTTGCTGTAACGGAAGAGACACACCACAACGAACCGAACCACAAATAATCAAAACAAATTCGAGATTGTGGGAAAGACAGAAGAAAGAGCGAAGAGACCAGATAAAGAGATGAGAGAAAGAGAGAAAAGATCGAAGATAAAGAGAGAGAGGAGAGAAATTAGGATTACCAATTTAATTTGGGATTTTTTTAGTAAAACTCGTCGTTTTGCATTGTGCTATTAACAGGTCAATTAACGAGAACTAAAATCCATTTAACGGAAGTTAATTTTTTTGTAACATTGACTAAATTGGGTATCAAAATGGCTAGGTCAATGCTGTATCATGATTTATTTGGCAAGCAAAAAAGTTCGGTCTTTTTTCGGCAAAAACGGGAAAATTCAGTATTTTACTGACTGTTTTCTCCTAGTTTTTCCCTAGTCTCCGGATGAAGTAATATTCTTTATGAGCTTGAACCATCCGAATTTTTCTTTTTAAAAAAGTATAGAACAGAAGAACGGACGATGGCGACAAAGGCGATTTCCGGTTAGTTCCAGATCTAAGTTCCGGTGGTGGCTTATTACTCGATTACAGCGGACGAAATTCACAAGGGGGTTTTACCCGACTCTAAGGAGGTTCTAGTCATTCTATTTATCAAGATGAAGGCAAAAATTTCAATGTTATCAAGTAACGAAATCCCCTCCCGTTCAACAGTGGTAGGGATTTCCTTTCCTCTATCGGAGAAGACCAATATGATTTTTACGATGACGGAGATTTTAATCCATTGGTATCAAGGTGATCAGCTATCAATGGTGAATCAGGTAAAGCCACACAAAGGAGCAATTTCTAATTTCCCAATTTCCTTTCCGAATGGTACTCTGAAGAGAAGAAGCATCAAGTGGAAGAATTCCTAATTTCTACACAAAGGAGTAATCTTACAAGTTCAGGCGGTAATTTGCTCAGCACTTTGTTCTGGTAAACAAGTTTTCTCCTAATCTGGTATCAAGCGGTTCTCGAGTTAGTAGAGGTGACGAGCTTGGTATCACAGTTGAAGGAGGTGATTTCCTTCTATTTACAAGTTTTGCTACTAAAGATGAGCGAAAGTAATACAAATCCATTTTTCTTTCCTAATGGAATGTCAAATGAGAATTCTATTAAGTTGCAGATTGGATGTTTTCCATGGTCTGGTGCTCTACATCTAATTAAAGTAGATGTTCTGGGGATTGTTTATCAAATGAAAGTGAAGATTATCTGGGAAGAAAGCAATGTCACGATTGGTTTTGGTCAAGGTTTTAACATGAACATTCACAGAAGATGGTTACAAAATAGTTATCTCACAAGTCCTTCACAATGCTATATGATATTTAGGAATGGTGTTGGTTTGTTCTCGATTATACTATGTCACTTCCAATTGTGGAATTTTACAAGAGATCATTCAAATTGTCAAGAGAAAGCTTGGCTTCTTCGATTACTCGGTGACAATATCAACAACTTCTCAAAAGGAATATTAACTTCGAATTGGAGTTTACAGAGTTATGTCTTGATATGTGATTTAGCTTATGGAAATAACCATAACTACTCAGATATGCTTCTTTATTATATTTATTCTCGTGTTGGTGTGATTTTGAACAAGAAATTTCCTATAATTTCGGACATTAATATCAAGTTTTAAAATTATGCTGATTTTCAGGAATCAGATTGGACTCCGACTTTTTGGAATCAAGTCTTCAAGGATTTAGTAAACTTGATTATATTGGTTTCCTTTTCTGGTGGATACATTTATTACATGTAGAAACTTCACAAAAGAAGAACGACAAGGGAAAAAAGGTTGGAAGAGGCACTAAAAACAAGGAAGATGACGCTACTTCTCGCCTCTCGGCATCGTCACTTAATTTTTCCGACCATTTTTATGTTTAAAGTACTTTCATGTAATTGTCAGGGTATTAGATGCCCAACTACTTTAAGCTTTTAAAAGGATATTTATAAGAAATACAAGTGTGATTTTCTCTTTTTGATGGAAACAAAAAAAGACGATTCATATTTGGAGAATTTACTTACCGAGTTTAAGATGGACAATCTAATTACGGTGGCTCCGATAGAAGTGCGGTCTAGCCTTATAATATCAAGATTACTTCGATATCACTCTCAATTATAAAGATAAGAATATCATCGATATTTCTTTAGATCTTAAAGGACAAAAGATTTTTATCTCTTTTGTCTATGGTGAGCCGGTTTACCATTTGCGTGAAAGAGTTTGGGAAAGGTTGTCTCGTTTTGGAACCCAACGTTGGTCACCATGGTTAACAGTAGGAGATTTTAATGATATTTCAGGACATCATGAGAAAAAAGGAGGACGACAAATAAGCTTGAGCTCTTTCATTCCTTTCAATACTATGTTACAAAATTGTGTCTTCATTGAATTCCCATGCATTGTTGATACATGGTCATGGAGAGGAGTACGACAAAATGAAATTGTATGATGTAAACTAGAAAAAGTTTTTGGGAATGAAGATTGGCACACGATATTTCCAAAATTAAAAACCGAGTCTCTACAGATGATCGGTTCTGATCACCGTCCACTTTTAGTAGAATTTAAGGAGAATGAGCAAACTCAAAGATCGGGTTTCAATTTTGATAAAAGATAGATTGGAAAATCAGGATTAGAGCAAGTTATTAAGACGGGTTATACAAGATATGCAAATTTAAGGCAAGATAAAATTTCATTTAAAATATCCAACTGTAGAAGAGAATTATCCAAATGGCGAAAACGACAAGTTTTACCCGGGAAAATGAAGATAGAAATGTTAAAAGAATAAACTTGAGGAAATGAAAAACCTAGACTCTTGCCCTACGTGAGAGATCCAATAGGTTTCTTATGATCTTTGTTTAACATATAAGGAAGAAGAATCTTATTGGAAGCAGAAGAGCCGAATAAATGGTTGCAAGAAGGTGATAAAAACACGAAGTTTTTTCATGCACAAACAAAAAAACAACGAGCAAAGAATCGGATTGTTGGCATTTTAAATGAGTAGGATAAGTGGATTGATCAAGAGGACGACATCGAGAATGTTGTGATTCAATATTTTAGGTCCCTTTTTTCGTCCAATGGGACTTTGGATTGGGATTCTATGTTAGAGGAGATTTCTCCAATTGTCTTGGAGGACACAAATAATTTACTTTTAGCCACGATTACCACGGAGGAGGTGAGGAAGGCAGTTTTCATCATGAATCCAGACAAAGCACTAAGACCGGATGGCATGACATCTCTTTTTTTCCAAAATTCATGGGCTCTCATCAAGGAGGATTTGGTGAAGTTGGTTAATGATTTCATGGAAACAGGGCCGTTCGACAAAGATCTTAATCTTACGAATATTTGTTTGATCCCCAAAACCGCACGACCTACCAAGATGACAGAGTTTAGACCGATAAGTCTCTGCAATGTCGTTTATAAGATAATCTCAGAGGTGGTATGCTTGCGCCTGAAGAGATTTTTACCGCATATGATATCAAATACTCAATTCGTGTTTGTCTTTGGACGTCTGATTTCGGACAACATCTTGATAGCCCAAGAGATGCTTTGTGGAAGGAGTCCAATCTTTTTTCAGGTTTAGGATGGTATTGATTTCCCTTCGAGACGGGAGGAGTGAATATGGGTGCCCAGGGTATACGACGAAATTTATCTCCCTTGCATGCGAAACTGGAGGCTCTTCTCTGGGGTATGACATGTCTGTATTCCCTTTAGATCAAAGAGGTTGAGTTTCTGGTGGACTGTGCAGAGCTTGTGCAGATGGTGGAGGATCGTTCCGTCTGGCCTGCTTTCCTCCCTTATTTTGACGATTTTTACAGACTCAAGAGTTGTTTCGTTCATTTCTCCTTAGTTTGGATTCCACGTGCACTAAATCACAAGGCCGATTTCTTAACCCGCAACGTTAGAGGGTTATCTAGAAACCAAGTGTATGTGAACAATGTCCCAGCTTTATAGTCCCGTTTCTGTACATTTTTTACTAAAATGTTGAGTTAAGTTGACAAAAAAAAAAAGAGAGTATAGAACAAAATTAAGTACAGAAGTAATTGAAGGTTGCAAAACTGTACGTAAGTTCCAAGTACAAACCACATCCAGTGGTTATACTTGTCATTACCAACAAACTTGGGTTCTAAAGAATTTCAAATATCAAAATAAAGTTGATTTCGAGAATATACTATATAATATAAAGTACATTTACATTTATAATTTATTTATCCACGTACTCACACATTTAATTTAACAACGATTGCCGTATCATTTTATGTATTTTGTATTAACAAAAAGAACGGCACGGCGCGATTTGCGTTTATATGCAAAAGCATATATAATCAACGTATCGTGACATCCCCACAAAACTGCATTTGCAATTATCTTTTTGTAGTCGCAAATGTCATTTCCTCATTTTCTTAAGCAATAATCTATCATCAAAAAATATATCCATTGATAGTAAATTCAGAACTATTTTCTACGTCACTTGCTTCTAAGTATTTGATTTAATATGTTATTATAATTTCAAATTATATTTTCCGATTAATTATGTTTCAAAATTGATATTTTTTGTTAAATCTTCTAATGTGATTATTATTTTTAATTTATTACTCCATTTATGAGTATTTTCTAGTTAAAAATAATGTATACGTGAACTTGTAAGTAACTCCGCAATATTATTTTCAAATTTGAAAAATATTAAATACGGTTCTGCCTTATAACATTATTATATAAGTACATACATAGATAAACTCCGTCGGCATATTCATAAATTGACATTTCGTGGGACAAATAGGGTTACTTTATTTCATTGGTCAATACAAAGTTTTGTCTTAACGATTAAATTAGTTACAAGACAAAACAGAAATATACCATGTCGTTTTACATTCCACGCGTTCACGAAAATCTTTTGTCTGCTACATGCTCAGAAATAAGATCATAGATTTGTGTAATTAACAAATATTTAATCAGAATAATCAGGTGTTACTTTAACTAAACACAGCTTTACTTAATCTTAAATCTTGTTCTATTTTTGAATATTTAAAGTGGATTAGGTCTTTGTTAACAGTGTCCAAGAACAAACAGTGTCCCTACTTGCTCTCTTTCGCTAATACAAAATTTGCAATTAATTATTATTTAATACAGTGGTGGCAATAAGTGGAATTCGCATTTTTATGAAAAAAATCATTCATACTTAGACAACAACAATTAAAAACAAACTAAGCATTATTAAAACACTGATTTGTCAATAATTGAAAAATAGTTATGAGTGGTTGAATAGTAAAACTAATTCTATAACATATCATCACTACACAACTTGTATTTTTTATTTTCAAAATTGAAAGGAAAAACTAAAACAATAAATAAATTGTAGTGTCACATGAAATTACAGATCGTACCATAGTGAAAATATCCCAAAAATACTAAAATAAATATAAGCCTAAAGTCTCCACAGATGCTGAGAATTTAATTAAAGAGAGTCACAGCTGTAAAGCCTACAACTTTTTATTTCTCATTTATGGTGCGAACCTTTTCTTTGTCCTGCCCAATGCATTTTTTATCTACCCATATTTTTATAATAGTAGTAATTATTTTTTTCGTTTGTATGATTTCATTTTTCAAGGAAAAAAAAAGTTCGATGTATACATATCCATACTATTTTGTGTATTGATAAGCAAATTTTCACGTGTGGACAATATATATATATACACATAGATTATGTATTTATTTTATATGATTTATATAATAAAACAAAAACTCAACATACACAAACGAGTGTGAGTAAGACAAATCAGTCGTTGTATTAGTAGTTGCCAACAGTCGCCTTAATTAATAAATTGGTGTTTTTAATATTTTTTTTTGTGTTTGTTAGAGGATTAATATAATATGTAAAATTATGATATTAATCATAACTATATTACGACAAATTATATGGAACTGTTTATTACTTGAAAATGATATGAAGCCGAATGATATACATCTCTCATCATTATCCGATCTATCAATATTCAATTGATTCGTCATAATTTATAGGTATGATTGCTTTTATTTATTTCACCATCGTCAGGTATTATAATTTTCCAAATGAGTAAATTAAGATACAGACCACTGCGTTCTTTGAGATTTCTAAAAATATATAATTAGCGATAGATTTCGTGCTTTGCCCGGTAAGGTTAAATGTAGAACATGGGGTGTTTTGTTTCTTAATTATTAATTACTAAAATCAGATTATGAATTACGTCAAGTGCCAATAAGATTGTCATCACTAAAATCGTATCTTATTGCTTTCAAATCCAATTAACGTCAGTCCACTTATTTAAATAAAAACTACATAGTATTTAAATTTGAAGTGAGTTCATTTCATTAAGCATTATAGCATTTCACAACACCAAAATTAATCACACAACTTATTAATTATACAATGTTCTCTATGAGATTTCTACAATTTTTTAAAAATGACAAAATCCACTGTTTTTTCAGTTCTCGCGGTGTACATGAATTTATGTCTAGAACTATAGAAATCATACGGATGCTCTATTCTTTGGATTCTATGACCACAAGATATAAACTTGGACAACTTGGACTTGACTTCTCTTTAGACTTTTTTTTTTCCCGTCTGAAGATTATATATATATATTTACTCGATGAAAATGTTCAAAAAATGAGTTACAAGCTAAGGATCAAAATACAATCGCATCTAAGAAAGAAACAAGGAAGCATTACATTTATCATGGTCAATAAGAGAATGTAGCCAAGAAGGTCCACCTTGTGCTATATACGATTGTCTGCGATCCTGTGTTGTAACCGAAGAGGCAATTAACGAAGCCACTCTATTCGCTTGTTTCCTTTTATAATGGATACGCCAAAAGGGAATTCTACTAATATAAGAGAGCAAAGGGCTAGAGAGAGCTTGTAAGGAAGGCCACTCTTTGGGGGAGTAAACATCACCTAATAACAAGTCTTTATTAGCCACATCAAACAAGACCCTTGGTATTTGAAGGGAGACTATACTTTCAAAAGCCCACTGCCAGCATTCAAAGTGAGCTAGGAGAATATAATGAACTCCCACAAAAGAACGTCGTGCATGTAGCAAAACGTTCCAACCGAATTCCTCAATATCCAGGAAGTTCCACATGAAAGAGTTTTGCTATCCCATGAAACTCCTAAATTACATTTTAACCAAGGTTTGGGAGGTTTGTTCCACGACTTACTTGGTATTGTGACGTGATCATTGGTTGGTAGATTGTCTCTATTGAGCCCCTGTGCTAGCGACCAATCCATTTCATCATCCCTAATCTTTGAGACTGAATCAATAACTTTGAAAACCATGCCTTGAAAAAATTGAGTGTTTCTATTTTCCAAAGAGTCCATAATGTCCACGGACCAAGTCTTCTGATTTCGGATGGGATTTTGTTGTTTCTCCCTTTTGTGATAATGTAATTCACATTGTGATGAAGGGAGTGGTTGTCAAAATTTCCATTTGGAATTGGAAAATGAGTAAGAGCCCAGACTTGTAGAGCAAGGGGACAAGTGAAGAATAGGTGGTTAGTTGATTCACCTTCAAAACCACAAAATTGACATCTTATATCCACCTTAATGTGGCATTTGCTGAGATTTTCTGCATATGGGAGGGCTCCACTTAGTGCTTTCCAAAGGAAGATTTTTATTTTGTGGGGAAATTGAAGCTTCCATATTTGCTCTTTGATCGGATTGAACGATGGTTGAGGGTTGGTGTTCGTACCCGATATTTGTTGTTGAAGAGATGTGGCCAATTCATAACCGGATTTAGCCGAGTAAGTTCCAGACTTTATATATCTCCAAACAAACGTGTCTGATAAGGATACAACGGGCTGGGTCTGTAAAATTAATTCCACATCTCTTGGCACAAAGTGTGAGTTGAGTTTGTCAATCTCCCACCCATTCGTTCCAGGATCAATGAGATCTGATACATTCAACTCGAGATCCACAAGGTAGTTTTTCATAAAAGGAGCTTTCATAATTGAGTCTTCAAGCCACAAATCAGACCAAACTCGAATAGAAATTACATTCCCTACAACGACTTTCAGTCCTTTTTCAAGTAATTGTCTACCATGTAACAAGCTTCTCCAAGAAAATGAGGGACGTGTACCTAGAGTCGCAGTTAGAATGGTGTCATCTTTATAGTACCTGCTCTTTAGAAATTGTGCACAAAGACTTTGAGGGTTCTTCAAAAGTCTCCAAGCTTGCTTGGCTAAGAGTGATTGGTTAAATCTCCCTATGTCTTTGAAGCCGAGACCCCCATTTGTTTTGGATAGGCATAGCTTCTCCCATGAGACCCAGTGTATTTTTTCTGTCCTTTTTTGCACTCCACCAGAATGCAGCCATTATACTAGACAGTGGCTTGCAAGTATTTTTTGGTAAGTGGAAGACCGACATCGCATACATAGGCATTGATAATGCCACTGACTTCAACAATATATCCTTCCCTCTTTGAGAAAGGAACCGTGAATGCCAACTGGAAATACGACCATTGAGTTTCAATCTAAGGTAGTCTAGTATATCAATTTTGGAACAACTAAAGCACTCGGGAAGGCCAAGATAAGTACCAGCTCCACCTTTATTGGTAATACCAAATATATCTTTAATCCCCTGTTTGATATCTTCTTTAATTCTAGAGTCAAATGTGATCGAAGACTTCTCCAGATTAATCATTTGGCCCGTGAGATCGCTGTATATTTGGAAGATATTCTTCATAGTGACGCATTGTCCTGTTACAGCCTTAAACAAGAATAAGCTGTCTTCGGTGAAGAACATATAGTGTATAGAAGGACCTTGGTCTGAAAACTTGATGCCCGAGATCATATCTGAATTTGCCGCAGTATTCAACCTGTGTGTAAGACCTTCAGTACAAAGTACAAAGTACAAAGAGGAACTGGGACATGGGATCACCCTGTCTTAAACCACGTTTTGGGGTTATGTATCCGTGAGGTCTCCCATTTATCAAAATAGAGTAGGTTACAGAAGATACACACTCATAATTCAGTCAACCCAAATGTTGTTAAAACCCAAAGAAGTGAGAAAGGTTTCCAAATATTTCCATATCATTCTGTCGGAGGCCTTTGAATTGTCTGTTTTCAAGGCTATGAAGTCTGTGGCAGTAGGAGGATGAGTTCATAGTGCATGAACCACCTCATGAGCGACCAATATATCGTCTGAGATCAACCGGTCTGCTACAAAGGCAGATTGGTTAGGAGACACTATATCAGCTAAGAAAGGTTTAAGCCTAGATACCAACACTTTGGATATCACTTTGTACATAACAGTACAAAGGCTGATGGGTCTTAGGTCCTTCATCTTTGAGGCATTATCTTTCTTAAAGGAGGGTATAATTCCATTCCTGTGGTAAAACTCCATCTCGAAAGAACCTCAAAACTTCCGCAGTGAATTGTTGTTGAATAATTGGCCAGTATTTTTGGAAAAAAATAGCTATCATATCGTCTGCTCCCGGGGCACTAGTGGCTTTAACTGAGAAGACCGCACATCTAACTTCCTCTGGAGTTACCACTGCTGTTAAAGCATCATTCATTCTCTGTGTTACCCGAGGCTCCATGTCGTTTAAGAAACCAGCTGACATTAGCGGATTAGAAGAAGTGAATAAGTTAGTGAAATATTCAGCCACCACCGCCCTTTTGGAAGCCTCAGCTCTATGTGTTATTCCCCTATCATCAATCAGCAGTTCAAGGCCATTGGATGATCTCTTAGACTTAACCGCTGCGTGGAAGTACTTAGTCTTCCTATCACTTTCTGCTAGCCACGTTTCCCCACTCTTTTGCTTCCAATAGCTTTCTTCTTCACTATAAGCAACTACCAACTCCCTTTTCTTACTTAACAGATTTTCGCAAGATGGTGAAATAGCGAGGAATTCAGTCTCGATGTCCACTTGAATCTAAAGTATCTTATTCTTGGAGTTGGTGTTATTAGCTTTTTTCCAACTGCTGATGGATTTCCTGCAGTTTCTAATTTTCTCACTAACACCAGGACCCAATTCCAGAGACGAGGAGTGCCACGCATATTGTATAGCTTCTTTTACTCCTGACTTGTTGATTAACCTTTTGCCAAATCTAAAAGTCCCATGCTGTGTTTGTGCAGCAACATGAAGTTTCAGCAAAATCGGCCTATGATCTGACTTACGCATGTTTAAGAAAACCTGATTTGATGCTGAAAATAAAGCGAACCAGTTGTTGTTCCCAAAACAGCGATCTAGTTTGCATTGGATCCATTTATCATTATTATTTCCTCCCCAAGTGAAACTATTCCCTGATCTCTGCAGTTCACTCATGTTACAATATTTAAGCATGTTTGCAAAATCAGAAAATGATTTGGTACTTCTTCGAGGACCACCTGTTTTTTCGCTGTTAAGCAAGATCTCATTAAAATCTTCGATTAAAGCCCATCCTTGATATCTTGTACAACCAAATCTTGAAATTCTTTCCCACACTTTATTCCTATGTTGCATTGCCAGATTCCCATATACATATGACAAGAAAAAACTGACTCCACCCATATGTACTTGACAGTCAATTTTGTTCTTGTCAGCCAACAAAATATTAACCGAAACTTCTTTTTTCCAAAAGAGAGCTAGACCTCCACATTTACCCACCGGCTCTATAGTATAAACATTAGCATACCCTAACCACTCCTGAAGATCCACCAAGACATTCCTTCCATTCATTGTTTCCATTAAAAAAAGAATCTCAGGGAAATGTGTTTTACGCATTTCCATGAGATGAGGAACTGTCAATTCATGAGGCCACCCCAATCCTTGACAGTTCCAAGATAGTATGTTCATTGATACGGGGACAGCCCCTCATCGGGGACCTTCCTAGTTTGTGCACTATCAAGTGCTTGAGATTGAGGATCTTCTACCAATTCTGCTTGCTGTTGAATGGAGTAGTTTGTCTCAAGTACTCCAGGCTTGATCTGGACAGGGCTGTAACCATTGCTAAATATCTGAAGATTATTCCTCCTTTTCTTCAAATATGGTTTGGCTCTAACCTTTGTTGGTCTCTTTTTAATCCCGGATGTAGAAGAGCCAAAGGCACTATCTACATATACCGTCGGATTATTAGAGCTTACAACATTATGATGATAAGTTTTTGATTCAGAGGTAATAGTATCACCCATTAACTTATCAGGAGCAGTCAGAGATTGAGAAGACCTAGAAGAGGTATCCGAAGAGTCATACCCAAACACCAAACCCTTCCCTTTGTTGAAATTTGTTGATATCACCGGTAGAGGTTCTAATCTGAGAACAATCTTCTGAGATATCAGATCCTTTTTTGCTTCTTCCACAACTTTCTTAATTCTATCTTCTCTTAATTTCATGTCCTCTTCGGTAGTGACCATAAGATATTGTCTCATTCCTTGTAACACATCATGAGCTATCTTGGGTTTCTGTAAAACTGGATGCAAACCTGCCTGAGATTCAGAGATGATTCTAAATAGAGGGTCATCAGGTTTTATGATTAGTTTAACTTGCTTAAGAGGTAGTTTGAGTCCTAGTCTTCTATCCACTGTATAATCTTAGCGTTTCTTGACCAAAAGGGGACAGACATCCCCATCATGAGTGAGTCTCTGACAATTGTAGCATCGTTTCTGTACTCGCTTGTAATAGTAAAAGATCATAGATGAAGACCCATCCGGTAACGTAATAACTTTTGATTTCCTCAACGGCTTGGAAATATCAAATCGGATTTTGACCCTCACATACTCCTTGCTTATTGGCTTTTTGGCATCAAAGATTATTTCCATAACCTGGCCTACAATTTCACCAAGTAATGGCTTCTTCTAGTGTAGTAGTTCATAGGGATGTTCTTTATTGGAACCCAGATAGCAACAAATTGTACTGATTCTGGCGTCGGAGAAGCCATCCAGCACTCAGTGACTAAGGCCCATTCATTATAAGTTTGAAGACCCTTCTCCAATACTTCTTCTAAATCGTGTTTTGAGTTAAAGATGAACTGGAATTTCTCTGCAGAGAGAGCTATTCCACGCACTCTATCAATTTTTTGCCACTTCCTAGGCATATCATAGATGAGACTTGACATCGATTGGTGAGTGGGGTTAAGTAGTCTTCCAACAATACTTAAGACATTTGTACCACAAGAGTTTAATGACGGTATGTTTGGCATAATAAAGGGAGAATCTTCTTCTTCCTCGAGAGATATCGCCATTAAGGCTTTGTCCATGGCTGAAGACAGCTTGAGATTCAAGAAGTAAAACCTTGGGGCTTCACCGATTGACCAGAGGGAAAAGCTAATCGGAAACGTGAAAGATGAAATGGTCGAAGAAGGCAACCATGGTGGTGAAGGTGAAGTTACGCGGCGGAACCTGATAAAAATTAACTAAAGCCCTAACTTGAAAGACTCTAAATCAAGAAGAGAGTTCTAAGCCCAAATAAGGGAAAACGATAAATATGACTTCTCTTTAGACTTGAATTCACTTTTTCTAGAAAATTATGATTTCAGTAAAAATTAGTCTCTTGAATCTAATTACTTATATTTATATATATAGACCAGCTGGTCACATAGACAATTGTTATATTTATCGATAAGATCTTATATAATTTTTTTTCTCAACAAAATCCGATCAATAATCTATACATTTTTACAACTCCAAACAATATTACGTAAAAGTTATTCAATATTTTGTAATTGAATTATGATTAAAAATGCAACAGATTTAGACTTTAACCAATTGGACCAACCTTTTTTAGAAAAATAGTTGCAAATGTAATCTCTAATAATCAAGACAGATCAATGAGTTCATTTTCCAATAGTAATATCGCATAGATACATACTACTCTTCGAACAAACAATAAATAAAATAGATACTACTCTTAATTTCCTAGAAACTATCTTTTAAAATGATGATTTTATTTTCCTCTAAAATACAAATTTGTGGCAAAATAGTGAAATCGTTGTCATTAACATAAAGAATGTTTAACATTGACTCGTATTTCATGCCAAAAAAAACAACATATACTCGTGTGCACGATGTGTATTTTCGAGCTTGTAACCTTGAATGAAGTTATATTCATGATTATGCATCAATGACTAAATGTTAGTATTACTTATAGAGTTATAGTTAAGATATACACTTTATAAAAATTGTGATGTATTGAAGTTTATGAAACTGAACATTTGAGTTCATGAGAGAGAATCGGAAAAAAAATTCTCATTAATTTGGATAAAATGAATTGTACAGTTCAAAAAGGTTTATATAGAAGAGATTAAGTCATTAAACAAACTTAACTGACTTTTAACAAACTCCTAATTACCTTAGTAATATATGTAATACACCCTCCTCAAGTCTTAATTAGATACTTTTGGATGATAAAGACTTGACAATGGCATTTTAGACAATAGAATTTGAAACTAAGACGAAGATAGGGGTTTAGTAAGTAAATCTGGATGTTGATTATGTGTGCCAATGTGAAGAGTATTAAGAAATCCTTTCTTCTGCTGATTACAAACAATATGGCAGTCAACACTAACATGCTTCATCCATTCGTGAAAAACGGGATTTGAGGTGATGTGTAAGGCGGATTTATTGTCACCAAAGAGCTTTTCAGGAGCATATGGTTTGATGTGTAAGTCACGGAGCAATTAAACATGCTAAAGAAGCTCACGAGTTGCATCTGCCATAACTCTATATTCAGCCCCTGTGCTACTTCTGCTTACAACATCATGTTTCCTTGATTTCCAAGAGATCAAAGAGTTACCAAGGTAAACACAATAACCAGAAATAGACTTTCTAGTGTTAAGACAAGCTGTCCAATCTGAATCTGCAAACGCATTGAGGCAAACTTTTGTTATTGTGGAATCGAAAGACCTTGGCCTAGATTAGATTTTAAGTATTGAACCACTTTATGAGCTGCTGTAAGATGCATACATATCTGTTGGTTTCTGCAGGAATTGGCTAAGCTTATGAACAACAAACGTTATATCTGGTCTTATGATGGTTATATATAAATTTGCCTATTAGAGCTCGATATGGAGTTGGATTAGATAAAGGTTTACTAGATGCAGAGTGAAGATTAACTTTCGAACCCATTGGAATTGAACTCGGTTTGCAGGCGAGAAGACTTGTTTCTTCTAATATATCAGAGTATAATTTCTTTGACAAACTGCTTACAGATGATCTGGCAATCTCCAAGCCTAGAAAATATTTGAGTGGACCGAGGTCTTTAACTTTAAAAGTAGCCTATAATATCTTCTTCAAATCTGCAATTGCTTTATCATTATTACTAGCAATAGCTATGTCGTCTACATAGACTAAAACTACAAGAAAGGAACCATTATACTCTTTGAAAAATAATGTATGGTCTGCTTTAGTTTGTAAAAATATGTTGTCAAGAAGAACAGAGGAAAAACGATGATACCATTGACGAGAGGCTTGCTTGAGTCTATATAAGGACTTGTGAAGTCTAAAAACTAGATTTTCAGGAGGGATTGTACCATCAGGTGGTGTATATCTAAGAGGAAGAGTCATGTAGATCTCCTCATCCAAATCACCGTGTCAAAAGGCGTTTGAGACACCCATTTGAGAGAGACTCCCACCATAACGAGCTGCAAGGACAAATGGCATTTTGACAGAGGCACTTTTTACCACATGTGCAAAGGTATCAATGAAATCCACACCTTTTTGCTGAGTGTAACCTTTTGCTACTAAGTGAGCTCTATTTCTTTCAATAGATCCATCAGGATTATACTTTATAGCGTACACCCATTTGCAACATACTGCTTGTTTACCGGGTGGAAGAGATTCAACAATGAAAGTACCTTGATCAATTAAAGCTCAAGACTCAGAATTCATTGCTTTGTTCCAGTGATCTGATTTAATGGCCTCAGAAGAGATGACAGAAATATATGATTGATATGAAGGAGAAAGTTTATCATATGATAGGTAAGAAGAAATGGGATATAAGACAGAAAAGGAAGTAGCTTGGGGTACCTTTTGAGTTAAGTAGCAATGATATTTAGATAGGTAAGAGGGCACCTTAGGCTGTCGTCTGGATCTCCTATCATTCTCTGAGTGTAAAACACTTGTAGTATTATTAGATGGTGTTATAAATGTGGTGTTAGATGATAATGCTACAAGATGAGATGATCATGATGCATCACTATGCAATATAGAAGGAAGCAAAATAGAATGATCAATGTGATAAGGTTGAGTAACATTATCAACAAAGATATGAGAAGCAGGTAAAAGCAAAATTGAATCAAGAAACATGTCAGCAGAAACAGAAGGACGATTCGAACATTAATGAATCGTAGCTTATTTCGAACATTCAAAGCTAATCTCATTGACCTTTGCCATGAATGAAAATCTACTCATCCAATAAGTCGATCGGAGACAAGAATCAAGCCGACGTGGTCGTTGCTATGAAGATAGTATACATTCTCGTACAAATGTGCTGTTTGATGTCGCTGTTGATTCTACGAACTCATCTCAGGCATCGATCCAGAATGATTCGCCATTATCGAGTCTTGGAGAAAGAAAATCGAAGAATGACTAGAATGAAGAAGAAATCAAAAGAGATTCAAATCCAATAAGAAAGAATTTGAAGAAATTGAACACATAATGATTCAATCAATTGTGAGCTTGAGATACTTATTGATTCACCGGTGATACCAGATTGAAGTTTATGAAACTGAACATTTAAGCTCATGAGAGAGAAAGAAAATCGGGAAAAAAATTCTCTGGATAAAATGAACAGTACAGTACAAAAAGTTTATATAGAAGAGATTAAGCCGTTAAACAAACTTAACATAATTTTAACAAACTCCTAATTACCTTAGTAATATATCTAATATGATGATACATTAATTTATATTTGTTCATGACTGGTTCTTTCATGTAAAATCGATCGTACTTGTACAAATGGAATAAACACTTCAGGCGAATTCACTACCGAATAATAAATTTCTAGGCGGTGAGAAGTAATGAATCTCATAACAAGGGTCCTATAATTAGACTACAAATACTCTTTATATTCGACACGTAAACTTTATGTTTCAGGAGTGTTTCGAGGCCCACTCTGAAAATAATTTGTCAACTAAACCTTCTTTACAAAACGAAATTACCGTTGCAAAAGACACATGTCAATTATAATTCATTATAAAGAAAGAAAGAATTTATATAAGACGAAAACTTTATTTTTTATTTCAAAAGTTTTATTTATACTATTATTCAAGATGCTAGGAAGTAGCCAAATCCAAAGCATTGACTCTTTATCCAATGTCTTACCCTTTGTCTTCAACTGTTAACTCAACCTTTACCATAATCTCTCTCTCTTGCTCTCTCTTCTTCTAACAAAAGAGCAAAAAGCTTCCTTCGTTTTACTATTCTCCATGATTCTGAATTCCATACTGAAAGAGAGGTAAAAAAGCTATGGCTGAGACTAAGATAAAACTTTTGAAAGAGTTACTTGAAGATGACCAAGAACCTTTTCATCTCAATCATTACATCTCTAACCTTCGTTCTCAGTTTGGTTTCTCCGATTTGCGTGTCACTAAACGCAAGTCCGATAACGTTACAGCCGCGTTTCCTCCAGGTTTCTTCTCTTGTGAGAACTCTTGTTTTTTTGCTGCTCATAAGTCTCCTGACCCGAGAAAATCTCCACTCTTTGAGCTTCGTTCTCCGCGGAAGAAAAAGACTCGTGATGGTCGAGTTTTCCTTCAGAATCCGGCGAGAACCGCCGCAATTCTTTTGGATGCGGCGGCGAGGATACAGAAGCAACAATCATCGGAAAAGGTTAAGACTAACAAAGCTCGGACCAAAGGAAATGGGTTTGGGATGTTTGGGTCTGTTTTGAAGTTGTTAACAAACCGTAAACCAAAACCGCGGTTGGATAACGCTAACGCGATTTCCTTGGAACGTGGGTCGGAACCAACTAGTAGTAGTAGTAGTCGGCGAGAGCGTTTTGTGGAGATTGGCGATACGTGCTTTTGTGAAAGCCCTTTTCATTTTGTTCTCCATACAACTCCTTCTTCCGGTCACCGGACTCCACACTTTACATCGACGGCCACTTCTCCGGCGCAACACAGTACGGAGGTTTGTCTCTATCTCTTTATTATCTTTACTTCACCCAATAAAACGGTAATCAATGTGTTAATTATTAACAAAGTAGTTAAATTTAAACCATAAATTTAACAGTAAACAACAAAATTTACTAATAGTACTCCACTATTTATACAAAAATTTATATTTTCATAATTTTGAAATATTTAGCATTTTAGGTCGATTGTTTATGATTGATTGTTCATAAGTAAATACAGTAATAATTAATTCATATTAAAATGTACTACTATTTTGATATAAGAGTTAAAAGTGAAAAAAGAAACATTCTATGGAAAATCTGAAGGAAAAAAAACATCTTCTGATGAGAGCAGAGACACATGGCCAGCTGAAAATTGTCTGTGTGATATGACTGAATTATGTAAGTTTTGCAGGAGTACGGTAAATATGTTTTACTGTTAAAATGACGAATTTGACCCTGTTTTCGAGTTAATACTTATTATTGAGCTTGGTATGTTGGGGGTGTTTATGTCAATACAAACCTGTGGTCAACATTCCCTAGCTACTTTCAATTTCAAAGTTTTCAAAACCAATTAATAAGTTTTCAAACCAAATGATTTTCCTGCAAATTAAGTTGACTAAAGTCTTAAATACATGTAGTTGTTAGCTAGTCTTAGATTGTTATTAACTTTGATGAAAAGTGTCTGGCAAAAAGTTACTATCTTTTTC
Organism: Lepidium africanum; assembly: GCA_900406405.1. Taxonomy (NCBI): domain Eukaryota; kingdom Viridiplantae; phylum Streptophyta; class Magnoliopsida; order Brassicales; family Brassicaceae; genus Lepidium; species Lepidium africanum. Next base: position 30,736 of record OVAX01000591.1, read on the forward strand.
TAGAAATTATTAATTTGTGTAATTACAAAATTCAAATTGTAGTAAAAAAGATAGACTTAAATATAGGTAACATGGGAAACCTTGATGGGTACGTAAAATATTAAGATGAGGATATAAATTTGAATTGGCTAAACATAGTTGTGATCCCAACACTAAAAATAGACAAAAAATGGTGAAACCATGTGTTGAATTGAGTTGTAACAGGACGAAGATAGCGATGAGACAGAGAGCTTAGAGAAAGTGAGAGGACAAACAGAAGAAAATAAAGAAGAGGATGACAAAGAACAATGTAGCCCTGTCTCTGTTCTCGATCCTCTTGAGGAAGAAGAGGAGGACGACGAGGACCACCATCAACACGAGCCTGACCAACTCTCTTACAGCTTTGAAGTTGTACAACGTGAGTGTCCCCCAATCTACCATAAATGAATTAAAAGACATATAGCTCAATGATTGGTCCTAAGAAGGGTTTTAAATGTTGTGCGTTTGGACTAAATAGGGGCTAAAAGGCGGCTGCTTAAGAAGCTACGTAGATTCGAGAAGTTAGCGGGGCTGGATCCGGTTGAGCTCGAAGGGAAAATGTTAGAAGAAGAAGATGATGAGGAAGAGAAAGAGAGCGAGGAAGAGAATAGTGTAAGGAGTTATGATTCAGATGACGAATATGATGAAACGATTGCGCAAAATAATGGATATGTGGAAGAGAAGAGAATGAAGAACGTTGAGAAGCAGAAGAAATGGAGGATGATGAATGCATGGAGGTTAGGGTTGGGAGTGGAGGAGGAAGTGGAGATGGTGGTTGCTAAAGATCTAAGAGAGGAGGTCGGAGAATGGACTAGACATGGTGATGAAGTGGAAAATGCAGTGTCTGATCTCGAGCTCTCTATCTTTTTCGTCTTGATTGATGAATTTTCCCATGAACTTGTATCTTCTTGATTACTATGATCAAATAATGAATTTTTTTATTTGGAGATAATAGATTTTAAAAACTCTGTCCTTATTAACCGAATTAACCTCTACCACTTACTAGGGCTTCTTATCGGGCCGGGCATATTTTTATTTGGGTAAACCATTTCCTAGCCTGATGTTCTTGGATTGGTTATACACATATTAATTTTATTGAACTATGATATTATGTCAAGCTGTATGTTGTGAACAAACTGTTTTAAACATATATTCACATTTTATTAGTTTTTGATTAGTAGATTATGATTTTAAGATTAAGAAATTAATGGGATAAGGAATAAAGTCGCACCGAATATTATGAAGCTTCTTTTGGAGTCGGATATGGATTGCCTAATCGACACCTATGTGTTACCAACCGATACTTTCTAACATATTATATATCTTCTTGATTTTTCACTTATAATTTAGGAGCGAGATCATGGAAGGACCAAGTCATGAGCCATGACTACTAAGTTTCATTAAATATACAAATTACACGTTTAAATAAATATATGAAATAAAAGAAAATTGGACCAACCTCAATTATGTGACGAGTAAGTGGACCCATAAAAGAAAAAAAACAATCACATACACTCCAATAATTCCAAAACTATCCCTTATCACTCTATATTATATCATTTTCATCAATTTCACACCATAAAAAATGGTTCACACGGCGGAGCAACCGGCAGATGACGACGGAGAAAACCTTCTCAAGATCCGCATTGATAAAATGCATGAGAAGCTCAAGGAGCCACCGAAATTACTTAGCTCAGCTGCCGGAAAACCAACTTGCTCCATCTTTCGAGTACCTCAAAGCATGATTGATTACGAAGACCGATCCTATGATCCACGAGCCGTCTCGGTCGGACCGTACCACCGCGGCCAAACACACCTCAAAATGATTGAAGAACACAAATGGCATTACCTAAACACTCTTCTTGTTCGAACTCAAAACCTATCTCTAGATGATTACATGATGAGCGTAAAGAGCGTTGAAGAAGACGCAAGAGAGTGTTACTCTGAGTCTATTCACATGGAGTCAGAAGAGTTCAGTGAGATGATGGTTCTAGATGGTTGCTTCATTCTTGAGCTCTTTCGTAAAGTGAAAGGACTTGTTCCTTTTGAACCCAACGATCCACTTGTGGCCATGGTTTGGGTTCTTCCTTTCTTCTACAGAGACTTTCTCCGTCTTGAGAATCAAATCCCTTTCTTCGTTCTCGAAACTTTGTTCGATCTCACTAGAGGAGACAATGAAAAAGAGTCCAACGTTTCATTACAGTCTCTAGCGTTTGATTTCTTCAACCACATGATGCACAGAACAGAATCAGATCTAGCTAGGTTCAAAGATCTAAAACCCAACCACCTCCTTGACCTTGTTCGGTCAAGCTATATCCCGGAGAGTGAGCTTCAAACGCCGGTAAATACAAATCAAGAGAAGAAGAAGATAAAGACACCGCCTCACATCATCCACAGCATCTCAAAACTCCGGCGAGCCGGAATCACACTCCGGGAGCTCAAAGAATCAGAGACCTTCCTTGAAGTAAGATTTAAACACGGAGTGATCGAGATGCCAACGATCACCATCGACGATTTCACGAGCAGTTTCTTAGAGAATTGCGTAGCTTACGAACAATGCCACGTGGCGTGTTCAAAACACTTCACATCATACGCAACATTACTAGACTGTTTGATGAACAGTTACAGGGACGTTGAGTATCTATGCGACCAAAACATCATAGAAAACTATTTCGGAACAGAAGCAGAGGTCGCGAGATTCGTAAACAATTTAGGCAAAGACGTCGCGTATGATATAGCAAAATGTTATCTCAATGAGTTGTTCGGAGAAGTGAATAAGTATTACAAGAATGGTTGGCATGTTCAATGGGCTGGTTTTAAATACACGTACTTTAACTCTCCTTGGTCTTTTATTTCTGCGCTTGCTGCTTTTGTTCTTTTGGTCTTGTCCATTATTCAGACGGTCTACACTGTTATGCAGTCTTATGATAATAAAAGTTAGATTCAATTTTGTAATGACAACGCATTTGTTGATGTAATTGAATTAACTAAATGCAATTTGGTGATGATTCGAGTATTATATAATCCACTTTTATCATAATGTACAATAATTTCTTTGTGCAAACATGCATCTATGGTGTTCAAGTAATACATTAATAATATGGAGATTAGTGATATTAGAAATAAATAAATTTATTCTCTGAAGTACGAGATTGCATCTACATTAATATTGCTGACAACTAGTATTTTAGAATGAATTAAAAATAGAAGGTATATTAAAACCTTACCAGATTATTTGACAGCTTGAAGGTAGGAATTGGTCAGTTCAGTAGAAATGTCAACGATTCTCAATGCTACGTGGAACAACTGATTCCACATGACAGCTCTAGCTTCTTACAGAATCAAAGAGAATAGTAAAACTCTGGACTTTTTTCGACTAAAAAAAAAAACCCTGGACTTTCTGTAATATCTTGTAACCAACATTCGAGATATATTTTGTTTTATTACTATGTTGAAATTTCTTATGGTAATCTTTGGATTAAGTGGTCCTACCTTGTAGTGTAATGTTTAATATGATATGTAATTTGATATGTAAGTATCTAGGATATGTAGATAATGGTAATATTTTCTTTATAAATTTTTGGGAAATTTACTATGTTATCTATTTTAATTTTTAAATTACTTAAATAACTTACTTTTTTTTCTTAAATTACGTATATAACTCACTTTTTTCTTCTATTATTATTAATTATCATTATACTATTTTCCAAAATAGAAAATGAATTGTACTTTTTCTTTTTAAAATTAATGTTTGTAAGTATTTTGAAAATATTTGAATAACTTTATTCAAAAATAGAATTATTCTAGGTATTAAAAAAAAAAAGATTCTTTTCCCTTTTAAAATGTATATATACAGAAGAGAACTTATCTTTGTTTTCAATAATTTCTAAATTATGGTGAAAGAAACAGAAAATTTTATTTCTATCAATAATTTTATAAAATTATTTACTTATTTATAAAATTTAAATCCAAAAGAAAAATATCATAGGACTTTTGGTCTTCACACGTCTCTGGAAGTATGACTTTTAATAATTCTTTGCTTTGTACCAAGTCTCCGGAGGAAGACGTGGTCGCATATTTCTTCTTTGACTTCTGCTGCAAGCGCATGTTATCTGAAGCTCTCACTGCATATATATACACATAACCAGACGATTCATCACAACACACTCATCAAAAACCAAAAGCAAAAAAAGAAAAAAACGATTACACAGCTTTGACACATTACCCTTCTTATAACATCGCTTTTGAAGATCATTATTTCGTAAATCATTCTCAGATTCATACGAACAGTAATGGAAAGTGAAAAATCGTTCACTAAATCTTGCAAAACATCCGACGACAATCATACGCTAATATATCATAAAGAGATTAAAGAGATGGCTAAAGATTACAAGTTCGGAAGGCACAATAAGACTCACATGACACGTTCCCGAGGGGGAAGTCTAATTGAGGATGTCGTGGAGAAGCTTGAGAGGTTTAAAGTAAGTACTGTTAACATCTTGGTCGGAGGAGAAGATGTTGAAGATAAGAAATAAAGCAATTACCAATATTCATTCATTCATTTTCAAAATTTAACCTATAGAACAAAAATATGTATTGCTCCTCATTTTTCTTGTGGGCTACATGGGTTTTTATCGTTTCATAAAAGCGCATATGACTGATAGTTTTATGTATGTATACGTCAATTTCTTCCATACATATCATTTTATTCATTATATCTTTTTGATAACATAACGAATGTGTGTTATAAAGGCGACATGGAAGGACCAAGCTATGACTACTAAATTTCTTTTGTTTTTCTTTCATCTCGTGGGTTTTATACTTCAATGAATTCCCAAAAGTTTTGGGTTACGACAGAGGATTACCAAAAAAAATAAAAAATACATAAAAACTCAGAGGAAACCGAACCACACAAAAAAACAGAACACTACCAAGAGGTTAGAGAAATCTCATTACAAAAATGTTATGTAGTTAAGAAGGGTGATAGTGACTACATACGATTGCCTTCTTTCTTAAGAAAACGCAGATAAGATTGTCCAAAACTGTGTACTTTAAGATGACCACACATTAGGTCTTTGAAGAACTCTCAACATATCTGAAGCTTCAGCTCCAAATATCACCTTACGTTTAAATAAAAGGAAATTCTAACGAAATGCCACTTGAATTTTGGGGAAATTGACAAAAATAGGACAGACTTAAATAGTAAGAAATGGCGCAACAAACTAAATAGGAAAAAAATGATGAAATTACCGTAGTTCTTTCTTCCTACTTTCTTCTCCATTATTGATTTGCTTCCTATCTTCTTTACTCTTCTTTCTTCATTCTTGTTTCTTTTTCTCAGATTCATTTATTTATTTAAGTTTTTCAGTCACATTTTTTATGTTCAATTGAAAGAACACGTGACTGAAAGCTGACATGGCAATAGAAAGAGAGTGGACCAAGTCGTTGAGCTGATGTGGCGACATCTTTTTCGCTGTGAAAAAAGCCTTGTGTATAACAAGGAACTTACACCAAAATGAAAAAACCAAAGTGAGTTGAAGAAGGAACGGGAGAGCTGATCCAACTCGGATGTGAGCTACAGCAGCGAAATAGGAGGGAAGCAAGGGGTCAATTCTGCTGGCTCTGCAGGATGCAGAAGGAAGCTAGGCTTTGTAACACAGAGGTGGTACAGTGGGTTTTGGAAGCATTCCAAAGGATCAAAGGAAAATCCTAGAAGTGCGAAGACTATAAAGGAGAAGTCTTGAGCAACAGAATAGGATTAAGCTTTCTAAGAAGAAAAATAGAGAGTTCAAGGTTTAGGAGTTTGGGTGTTCTTGGTGAGTGTACCGAGAGAGTTACGGCATCTACAAGTTAGTAGTGTTGTGTGAGCTTTGGATAGTTTAGAAGAAGTCAGTGTTGAATCAAGTTTGGTTTAATGTTAATATGAGTAAATATAACTGTAATTTGTTTATTTCTTTCTAAATACAAAGCTTCAAATAAATTTTTAGTGTCTGTTCTACTTTTGGTGTTACAGCTCTATTCTGGTATTTTCACAAATGCTCATATCAACAAAAATCATTTATGTCCATGTCCATGGCAATGTCTATGTCCAACATAATTTTCATGTCTCTCATATTTTAAAATTACTCATATGTTAACTATAAGAAAACAAGAATGTTTATCCTTCTACGTTCCGTATGTTCATTTCCTCCATATATTAAAATTATCTCCAATATATGAGATAATATATGTTTATGTTTATGTTTCCTCGGATTTTAAAATTATCTCTATATTTCAGTGTCTATGTCCGCCTCAGCACACAATTACTTCTTTTTTTTCCATTTTTCCCGTATGAGTGATTCATTCGTCATTTTTCTAGTCATTTTCTCCGAAAAATCTTTCCCTCCTCTTCCTTCCTTTTTTTCTCTTTTTCTCTTATATCCCCTCTATTCCCACCAAAAGTAATCAGACATTTTGGTTATAGTTTTTCATACGTTGAGTTAGTTGTGACATTTTTTACGAGGTTGGGTTGTGACATTTTTCAATATTTCCAAACTCAAGATAATTCTTAAATAAAAATGTAAAATGATTGTCAAGCTTCAACTGGACCAACCTCTATTACACGTAAGTGGACCCTTAAAAGAACAATACCAATCACAAACACTCCAATAGTTCCAAATTTAGCCCTTATCACTTATTAATAGATCCTTTCCATTAACTTCACACCAATAAAAAATGGCTCATGCGGCTGAGCAATCACCTAATGTCTCAGAAGAAGACGAAGGAGAAAGCCTTCTCAAGATTCGCATTGATACGATGCATAAGAAGCTGAAGGAACCACCACGGTTGCTCAGCTCGACTGCCGGAAAACCAACTTGCTCCATCTTTCGAATACCTCCGAACATGATTAATTGTAACGACCGATTTGATCCACGAGTCGCCTCTGTTGGACCGTACCACCGCGGCAAAACACACCTGAAAATGATTGAAGAACACAAATGGCATTATCTAAACGCTCTTCTTGTTCGAACTCGGAGCCTAACTCTAGAGGATTACATGAAGAGTGTGAAGAACGTTGAGGAAGATGCAAGGGAGTGTTACTCTGAGTCTATCCACATGGAGTCAGAAGAGTTCAATGAGATGATGGTTCTCGATGGTTGCTTCATTCTTGAACTCTTTCGTAAAGTGAACAAACTTGTTCCTTTTGAACGCACCGATCCACTTGTTACCATGGTTTGGGTTCTTCCTTACTTCTACAGAGATTTTCTTCATTTAGAGAATCAAATCCCTTTCTTCATTCTCGAAACTTTGTTCGATCTCACAAGAGAAGACAATGAAAAAGACTTCAACGTACAGTCTCTTGCCTTTGCGTTCTTCAACAACGCGATGAATAGACCACAAGAAGATCTTGGCAGATTCAAAAATCTAAAAGCCAAACACCTCCTTGACCTCATCCGGTCAAGCCTCATCCCGGAAAAAAGTGAAGCGTCGGTAAGAAAGAAAAAAGAGAAGAATATGGAGATAGTACCGTCTCACATCATCCATAGCATCTCGAAGCTCCGGCGAGCCGGGATTAGACTCAAGGAGCTGAAAGGTGCAAACACCTTCTTGGATGTGAAATACAGACGCGGAGTGATCGAGATGCCAACGATCACTATCGACGATTTCATGAGCAGTTTCTTAGAGAATTGTGTGGCTTACGAGCAATGCTACGTGGGCTGCTCAAAACATTTCACGTCTTATGCAACGCTACTAGATTGTCTGATGAACAGTAACAAGGACGTTGAGTATTTATGTGACGAGAACATCATAGAAAACTATTTCGGAACAGAAACAGGGATCGCAAAATTCGTGAACGGTCTAGGCCAAAACGTGGCGTACGACACAACACAATGTTATCTCAACGAGTTGTTTGGACAGGTGCATAAGTATTACAAGAGTGATCGGAACGTGATATGGGCTAATATGATATCCACTTACTTTAGCTCTCCTTGGTCTTTTATCTCTGCTCTTGCTGCTTTTGTTCTTTTGGTCTTGTCCATTATTCAGACGGTCTACTCTGTTACGCAGGCTTATAAAAGTTAAAATCAGTTTTTGCAAATTAACGGTATATAACGGTAAACCGTAATTTCAATACTAAAATTATACGAGATTGTTTGACAGCTTGCCAGTAGGAATTGGTCAATTAAATAGAAATGTCAATGATCCTAAATGCTACGTGGATCAACTGATTCCACATGACAGCTCTGGCTTCATCTTATATATTATTAGAGTGATTTTTATCAAAAAAAAAAAAAAACTTAGATGTCAACACACTTAATTTTAACGTGATTGATTTCAAAGCTACCATTAATAATAAAATTTAGTTTACTTTTTATATTTAAATTATTATTTAATTTTTTATAATATAGATAATTAGATTAAATACATACAAAATTAAAATTTGTACATTTTTATAAATTAAATCCGTAATTAATATAATGTTTTTTTATTACAACTTAAATTTTTACTTTTAAGAAAATATAATGATCTTTTAAATTTTAAAATTATATGAAAATTAATTAAGAAAAATATTTGTTTGGATTTAATACTATGTTAAATTTTGATAAGATAAAGATAATTACAAATCTTTCGTACTTATCATAATCTTTAATAAATCATATTCTTATTTGAATATTATGCGTTTTTTAAAACAAATTTGCTTTGGCGAAGTTTTAAATTTTATTCAAATAACATGTATTAATGATATAGAAGAGAAACTCTACATTGATGATTCAAAAAGTATATACAAAGTAGTCAAACATTCTTGACCAAAAAAGTCAAACATTTGTTTATGTTTTTGCGTTACATTTATATTTATAATTTTTAAAGATTTGAATTATGTTTTTTATTTCCTTCAAAATGTTAGAATTCATAAGTTAATGAAATAAGAATTCAGTGCAAGATATTAATTATATCAATTTGCCAAAAAATTACACCAATAATATTTTCAATACCTAGAAAAGAGTTTCAAAATATGTATAATATTATTTGTTAGTTATGAAGTCAATGAAAGCAATTATTTAAATACTATTTTCATATACATAATGTTATTTTATTTTATGTCCTAAAAATTTTGGTTTATAAAAAATTCATTTTTCACATATTAAATTTTGCTTTTTGGTGTTTTAATTCATAGAAATCATTAAAATATTTATTACTAATAATATATAAGACAAAATAAACTTTAAAAAAATTTATATCCGCAGGAAAGTTAGGGAAAATCACCTAATTATTAATTAAAACGACAGTGGAAAGTTTTTATGGCTTGCTCTCAATCCAGTGGCCGTAATTATTGATAAATGACTTGGTGTTAAAGTTATAATGTTAATTATTATTATTATTATTATTTTTTTTGAATCGAGTTTTACGGAAATGGACTATTCAATACTCATATTTATCGAAGGAGACTAGTTTGGTCGGTTTTGGTGGCAATGACCCTGATTACATACTAAAATTAAATGTCTATCGTGATTTTTTTTAGTGGTTCTTGTATATTGTGAAGAAGATAATTAGATTAATTTGCTATAACAGTTATTATTTGTAGTAGACTAAACATTACCTAAACACATACAAATGAAATTATTTGCGGAAGTTCACTGTTTTTTCATCCGAATTCAGATATTCGCGCGGGTGAAAAAGTTAAAGGTTTGGCTTAAGTGTTGTTGTTGTTTTTTTTTTTTTTTGTCGACAAGTGTTGTTTTCTTTGTCCATACAAAAAAGGAATCCTACACGAAATGAGACAAAAGTATATTATCAATATAAAAATGAAATCTAAAAAATATGTAACGTGGGAAAGAGGGAATATACACTTTCATCGAAGTAACTATTGTATGAGTTGTGATAAGTCTTTGTACACCAAGTCTTCTACAAATCATGTCTTCTCAAGCCCTCACTGCATATATATAAATAGACGATTCACTATACATTTACACAACACGCTTATCAATAGCACACAGACAAAAAAAAAGATAACACTTTGACGCATACACTTCTTCTGATATCGCTTTTGAAGATCGTTATTTCGTGAATAATTCTCGATTTTAACACGAAGAACGCAATAATGGGCAGCGAATCATCGTTCAATAAACCTAGTAGACCAGAAGACGACATTCATAAGGTAATAGACCATAAAGAGATTCAAGAGACGCCTCAAGATCACCACCGTTTTAAGTTCGAAAGGCCGATTCAGAATCACATGACACGTTCCAGAGGATTCAGTCTAATCGACGATGTCACCAACAAGCTTGAGAGGTTCAAAGTACGTACGATTAACATCTTCGTGGGCGGAGAAGATGTCGAAGAAAAGAAATAAAGCCATTATACCAAAATTGAATTCATTCATTTCTAACAAACAAATGTCTTGATGAATTCATTCATTCCTTTTTATTCATTTCTACCTAAAAAATTTGTAAAAACAAAAAACGAAAATTGTACTTTTGATGAATTCATTCATCCTTTTTTTTTTTTTGCAACCTCCCTGAAGTATGTACTTTTGATGCGAAAGTTCGGATGGATTTTGCGTGGTTGTCAAGCATCTATAGTGTTCGAAAACAAATATTAAATTTAAATAGTTTTACTATATTATAATGCAAAACATATTGGTCGAGCTCTTTTCTCGAGGATTTCATGTCTAAACATTTTAATAACAATATTTTAATCAAAAGTTTATACACAATTAAACTTTAATATTTTTAATAAAAACTGAACCATGTGACAATATATAAGAGAGGTTCTTAAAAATTTTTGTATGGTTTCTTAAATCTCCCAAATCAGAACATTTTATGGTTTATTAAATGTTTTCTCTCCTACTTTTCTATAATTTTTAATATTTTAAAATTTTAAGAACTTTTTTAAAAGAGCAGCATTGAAACCATTATTATTGGTGGTTTCTAATGAATTTCTTAATATAAAAATATTAATAAAATAATAAAAAGTGAAGAAACAGAGAGAAAAAGTTTTTTAAATAAAAAATTCAAAAATGATTTTTTTGCCACGTGTCGGTACGTGATTAGAAATTTTTTTTTTTAAAAAATAAATAAATAACTAAATTAAAAATATTAATATTATAATATAATAAGAGTTTTTTTAAGAAACCCTTGATAATCCTGGTCTGAGGGGGAGGTTCTTAACATTATTAAAATAAAAAAATAACAAAAGTAATAAAAAGTTGGGAGAGAACAAAAAACAGTTCTTGTTTAAGAAATTTTAGAAACATTTCTTAAACCTTTCTTGCCACTTGTCGATTTCTAATTGGACATTAAATTTTTAAAAATTAAAATTTAAATAAAAATTAAATTCTAACCAAAAATCTTATTATTTTATTATTTAGAAACACTTTTGAGTTTCTCCACCTATGGAAGTGATTTTAGATATCTAAAATTCGACTTCTTCACATAATACAAACAGAAGTTAAAAAATAGAAAATATATAGAAGAATTTGACATATAGATACGTTATTGATCCAATTGTTGCCAAAAAAAATATACTAGATAATATTATAAAATAATATCAATTCAAGCCACATAAAAATTGCCAAAAATGATTGACAAAAGAATTGAATCATTAAATAAAACTCAAAATCCTATCTACTTCTCCCTTTTTGCACGAGAATTCAATTGCAGGTAATTATATAATTTCGTATGGTAATATTTTGAGTTTTAGAAAGTTTTTGAATTATAAAAATTAATGCTAAAATAGACCGTCTAACTGACCAAAAATAAAGTTGAAACTTAAGTATGTCTTAAAATCACTTTTAGAAATTTAATAAGTAATCAAATTGAAAGTTAGAAATACATTAAAAAAAATCAGCAAGCTTATGATTCGATTAAGACTTGTTTCCATAATCAACTTGTGTATTTTTTCTTCACCAAACCCAATTAGCTCTTTTTTCCGTTCTTCTAACTAGCTATGTATCTTTTCAAGTATTCGAAAAATTATTTACAAATATTAATTTCTTCCAATCCGATTCTTCAAAGCATTTATTGTAAATTTTCTCATCAAACTTTCTGTGCCGAGATTCAAACTATATCAAAATAAAACTAACTATATATGAGATATGTGGTCAAACATATATTACAAGTAAAAATATTTCATTGCATTATGTGTATATATATATATATATATATAAAACCTTGAAAAAATGTGGTTCACGGTTCATGATTATCTCAAATTAGCTTTTAAATACAGGAACATAGTCAATAAAAAACATAAATTACATCATAAATCATCTTATCAGCCAAGCTATTGACTGTGCATGATTACATTTGCTATAACCTTAGACTAGACTGTAAGACAATTTAAGAACAAAAACTTAACAAAGTAGGACCTTAATTACCTTACGGTCTTAACCGGGCCTAACCGTGCATACAATGCAGCACTGGACACCGGTTTATTTATATAATACAAACATAAGATATATATATATATATTATAAGTAAACACACAAAATACACACAAAAGTAGGATTAGTTTGTTTTATTTCTCATGGAAAATTCCACAAGTAATCGTCAGCTCCAGTACTGAAGCCATCATTAGCGTCGTAAGCAGAATCAAAGGCAGGAGGACGAGGAGGACTTAGTAGCATTCCTTCAGCCATATTCATGAGCACATTAGGCATATCAAATACTAAATCTTCATCCATGAATTCATTAGTATTTGTGTTCTCATAAGTATTAGTCATGCGATTCACACTACTGCTTGCTTCACTATTATTATTGGCCTTAACAATCGCATCTCTAGCAGCACCAAAGGCAGAAGCAGCTGAAGCAGCTGCTGCTTGAATATCTCCTGGAGACAGAGAATTTGGAACAGGCATAGAAGAAACTGAGTTTGGGAAGTTGAGTTCAGCTTGATTGCCTTTGAGAGCTAGAGCTGCCACGTCATAAGCTATTGCAGCCATTTCTGGTGTAGAGAATGTTCCTAACCAGATTCGGTTAGGTTTTCGTGGCTCGCGGATCTCAGAAACCCATTTGTTTGAGTTCCTTCTTTGCCTCACTCCTTTGTACAAAGGATGACGACCACCATTGTCTTTGGAAGTTCTTGGCATATTGATAATGAGAATTAGGGTTTTTAGAAGAGAGGAGTGATGAGATTGAGGAAGATATCGAATCCATTATATGGGGAAGTTAAGTTAGTTAGTGAAGTAGTGAAGAGTGAAGAGAAGAGAGTGAAGAAAGTGCAAACCAGTTATGAATGAAGAAAATAGGGTGTGCGTAGGATTGATCACAGCTTGGAGATGATGAAGCTCAAGCTGTAAAAACACCTTTTTGATTGATCCTCTTGTTGGATATCGCGTTTTATTTTTTGAGTGGTGGCCAATTCAGTCGGTAATTAATGTATATATGTTTCCATCTAAAGTAGTCGTTTTCGCCATTACAGGTTCATGAATATACATGGAAAATTCTCATGATCTTGACATCACTTTACTAAAAACAGTTCATTTAAATTAAAATAATTAGGTTTATAAGTTGTGTGAATTATATGTAGTGAAACTATAAAGCATAATTTTAAAAAAATATATATTCGTCTAATCCGCAATATATACACTGAATGTCCATGCTATGAAACTTCTTTAATGTCATAATCAGGTTTAAGTGTATAAACGTATATTGTGTATATTGCTTAATTTGGGGTTAATGGTCATGATTTCAGGATAGAAATGACTATATAGTTGACTTGGTGAAGGATATTAATATAATAATCATATCCAAAAGTGTATTAGAAATGTTTAGAACAACTTAGTGTGTGTTATTTCTGTTTGGGTCAATTTCATTGAGGCTTTATTACTCCACTAAACATTAATAAATATAACAGATTTTCTGATTAATACTTGTCAAATCGATTAGGGTAAGAAATCCATTTCAAGTCTCAAATATATATACACGAGTGGGGAGTGTGTTTTACTAATATGAAATTCACCGTATTAAAAGACTTTCTCTATCATATACACTGTTGGTGTGTGTCAGATGACAACTTCATCAACAAGGTTGTCGAATAGCTATTGAAAATTTACGACATCCGGATTGGTTGAACAATTGCTAAATTTTAAACATTTGTAATGATGTAATTATACAACTAGGCCTAAAAGTCTTGGTCCAAGTTTTAATGTATTGGGATAATCTAATTATAGACATGTAACACTAAAAACATCTCCAATAGAACTATAGACTGAACTATTGGAGATGGCTAAGTTACCTACCTCTAAAAAGTCTAATGGGATCTGGCTTTTTACGTTACTTCGTTCAAATATAGTCTGACTTAACACAAATATTGTTAGTTGAATGTGATCAATAGATTAAAAATTCACAACTAGAGAACGAGGCATCTAGGAAAAAGTTCTTTCTTGTTATATATCCTTGTTTCTATGCTTAATATATAGATTCTTGTTCCTTCTAAACTCCAGATTAAAAATAGTATCACCATTATTTAAATTGTAAAGATGTAAAATGTTTTTCAAACTTTAATAAATGGTATAGTGAACAAACTTCTATTAGATTGGTAACTTTTCTCTTTTTTTTTATCCACATATTTTTCTTTTCCCGCAAAAAAAAATTTTTATGTTCGTCTTTTCCTTTCTTCAGTCTCTCGCCTCCGTTGCTCCACTAATGTGGTAGAAATTTAGATTTTAAGTGTCCTTTGTTTTCTACCACCTGCATAGATTCGGCGTGCTCAACGGGAGAATGAAAGTCTTTTCGTGGTGGTCTTTTCTCTTTGCTTGCGTGAGAACGACGACACAAGGGTTCATGTATGGCGATGGGACGTCTGCCACTGAGTAACAAATCTGATGGAACTACCTATGTGATGCTTGCTTGAGGACGGTGAAATGTTGTTTCCGGATTGTAGTCTACCGTCGCCGCCGCAAGTCCCCAGTGGTGCAAGGCTCAGTAGTTTAGGTGAGATCATGAATTAGGTTTAGCACGGGATTTTTTCAGCTTCAAGTTGGGCTTTTTCGTTGTTGTCTCTTTGTTGTATGCTTTCCGGCGTTCAAAGCTAGTTGAAGATTGGGCTTGACATTTAGGTATCGGAGATGCTCATAGGCATCTATGAAGTATGTCAATCCAAGGAAGAGTTGTAGTTTTGCTGGGGTCAGTTTTCGAGGGTCCGTCTCAGTCCAACTTGCTTGTGCCAATTTCTTGGGAAGGTTCGTAGATTGTACTTGGTATTTAGGGGATAATGTCGCTGAGGATGATACTGGATGCCCATTGGTTGGAGTCAATGATTTATTAGAAGCCTAATTTTCCAGGACATTCTTTCTGTTCTTGTTTAATTTTTGTTTAGTTTGTCCGGTTGTCAGATTGTTGTCCTTCTAAATGTGTTAAAAACTCATAAACAGTATTATCAATTCAATCTTTTACCAAAATCTTTTCTAGAAAAAAAAGAAGCGAAACAAAAAAACTTCATTGCTTGGAAACTGAGACTATTATGTATTATATTCGCATTAGACTACACGAAATAAGGTGTTGAATAAAATAATTTACCGGTTGAATGATGATGAGTTGAATAATGGGTAAAACAATGACACAAATGGTGTTGATGGCAGAGAAATGATGAGTTGGAAGATTAAAATATAAAAGGTAAATGTTGAATCCAAACACCATTGGTGGTGAGTTTGGTGGACTTTACGAACTGTAGACCCGTCTATATGTGTTTTTTAGCAATAACCAGACACAATAAGCTCTGACCAATATAAGAAAAAAGAGGAAATATTTAGTTCTACAAAAGGTTTCACAAGACCAAGAAAAAGACGCTTTTGAAGGGGTCTCTCTTTTCACAACGCTCTTTTAAGCAAAACCAAACAAGGAATTGGAAACCGAAATTTGAAACAAGAAGAACGCAGGAACACAGATTGTACGTAAGTTACGATCCGTAGCCTCTTCATTTAGTACTTGTAATCCTTAACGTGAAGACTCTCAGCTGCACCCTCACCGAGCTTAGCATCACCTTTGTACGCACCAAGTGTAGCCTCAGAGTTAGCCTTGCATCTAACCAAGAAAGCTTCTTGTGCCTTCTTCACATTCTCATCTTTCCCTCCCCAAGTCTTCAGTGTGCTCTGTTGCAACGCCCTTCCAAACGAAAAGGACAGAGACCAAGGCTTCTTTGTCTTCAGCTGGTTCATCGCATTCAGGTTCCTTGTTGCCTCCTCCTCACTCTGTCCACCTGATAAGAACACAACGGCTGGAACTGCTGCTGGCACGGTCCTCTGAAGGGCACGAACTGTGTGCTCTGCAATCACCTCTGGTGCAACCTTGGCGCTCTCAGATCCTGGAGTCACCATATTTGGTTTCAAGAGTGTTCCTTCGAGCAAGACATGGTGATCGTTAAGGGCTTTGTAGCAAGCTGCAAGAACACGCTCCGTCACAGCTGCACACTTGTGGATATCGTGAGAACCATCAACAAGAATCTCAGGCTCCACAATAGGTACAAGACCGTTCTCCTGGCAAATAACCGCGTATCTAGCCAATCCATAAGCATTCTCGTGAATGGCTAACTCAGACGGCTCATTCTGACCAATCTTAAGAACAGAACGCCATTTCGCAAAGCGAGCACCAGCCTCGTAGTATTTCTTACAACGGTCACCAAGACCATCGAGACCCTGTGTAGTCGTCTCACCGTTGGTTCCAGCGAGCTCAACGGTTCCCTTATCAACCTTAATACCAGGCAAAACTCCTCCCTTCTTCAATATATCCACAAAAGGCGTTCCTATACCAAATCGAATCAAAACCCATTAAGCAACAATACACAATCACCAGAATTCAGCGTAAAGTGATAAGACTTACCATCAGAGCTCTTCTGGTAAAGAGTTTCTTCGAAGAGAATGACACCACTGAGGCAAGGAAGAGCTCCGGGAGTAGTGAAGAGAAGCTCACGGAGAGCACGTCTGTTAGATTCGACATTCTCAACGTTGATGCTAGAGAGTCGCTTTCCAATGGTACCAGTTGATTCATCTGCCGCAAGGATACCTTTTCCGGGAGTGCCGATGTAGGCTGCGTTGGCAATCAACTCATCTGCAAGCGTAAGTCCCAAAAGATTCAATCAATCTAATTGATCATAAACAAGACTTCGCAATTTCGACATCGCCCCCCTTTATTACTACACAACAGTTTACGATTATGAACCCCACTTAAAATTTAAGACAGTTTTAATAACTAATCGCTTAAACCTTTATATACGTTAAACCCTGAACCCTAAAAATCAAATCGTCAATCATGTAAGACTGATATATCAATCTGATGTGCGTAATCGGATGAACAGAAGTAAGATCTCAATTACTTTTGAACAAAAAAAATTGAAAATATACATCAAAAAGTAAAAAGAAGAAAATAATTGACGGATCCAAGCTTCAACAGAAATGAATGAATCATGCACACTATTAATAAATGGATTACAGAGACAGAGAGAGATGAAGAGTTGTTACCGGCGTATTTGCTGGTGAAACAAGACATGATCGATGAAGAAAATTGGATAAAGAAAAACTGTGGGAGATTATGATGATTATGATGATGAGGAATCTGGAATTTTATGTTGATGGTAATATATAGGTGAGAATGATGGTAGGTTCGAGAAGGAGGAAGTGAGATATTTTGGACTCTTTTCCAAGGAAAACTTTTTCAGCCGTTGGATTGTTTTCAGTGGGCGGTTTTTATCACTTCACCAATTACTGTTTGCACTCTTTGTAACTTCTCCGCCATTCTATTTCTTTTATGGTGGCCACACTACGGCCCATTGGGCCAATTGCTATACTGAGAGAATATTTAAACTCCTAGTAATAATAGAAATTTTTTTTTTGAGTTTTCTAGATCAATATCAGATTTTCAGAACTTTTTTTAAATATGCTATATCAGCCTTTATTGAATGATTTAATAGTTTGGTCTGATTTTAAATTTTTGGTTCCATTTAAATCTATTAGAATTTCTTTTCATTATGATTATTTAGAATTATATTAACTCTATGTGGTAAAATATTGTTTAAAACATAAAATATACTTGTACAAAATTTAGACATAAAAATTTAACTCTCAATAACAATGGTACATTGCCAAGACTATTGCTAGATACCCCAATTGTAGTCATCCATAGTTCAATTTTCATAAGTCTCACATGATATTGTTTGGGTTTCTAATAAAACGTTTGGACTATGAATTAAATTTTGTCTATTATTTTATTGACAAAAGAAATGGTATATTACCATGAACTCATAATAATTAGTTCCTTTATTGATTGATTATAGATTATAAATGACAAACATTTTTCATTGCATATAACTTAAAAATTCTGATCCACAAAAAGACTGAAACTTTTTAAGTATTAGGTGAGTATTAAGGAAATCTTGAATTAGGGACAATGACGAAAGATTCTGCAAAGTGTTTAGTGAGAAGGTCCTCGAGGACGCGGATGAGGAACGCGTCTGCATTCTGGACGAAATGCGTTAGTATAAGATGATCCACTACCTCCACATGATCTTGAGCTTGGAGTTGGCATACGACCCGCTGCAGAATTAACGTCAAAGTTGATAAATACCCGTGTCCCGCATTGTATTTATCTAATATTACATATATACAACATCATAGATTTATGGTATATATAGATATAAGACATAAAAGAAATACGTTAAAGTGAAAAATAATCGGGTTTATTTATCTAATATTATTACATATTTTTGGAGATAATATAGCCAAAAAGAGGACAGAACATTTATCTAATATTACATATTTCTAATATGTCCAAAAAGAGGACAGAACATTTATCTCTTCAAATCTAAGTTTCTAGCCATTCTTTTAACAAGGAAACTTGTAGGTAATTACGTAGAAACCTGCCTTCGATATTGGAAATAATATAGCCAAAAAAAGCTTACTATATATACCATAAGATTTGCGATGACAAAAAGAAAAGGCAAGGAAGAAGAAAATGGGTTCGAAGTCGCTAAATATTGTGTTACCACTACTTCTTCTACTTTTCATCCTTTCCTCTCAAGTTGCAGTCGTGGAATCTAGAATGCCGCGTAAGTAGATTTTTTTTAGAAAACCCGATTATTCATCGTTCATTCGCCGTGAAGGTCGGTCGAACACTTAGGGAAGCTCTTTGAAAACAGTAGATTGAGCTTTTGAAAACATCTGAACCACTAGCAGTTCGAGAATTTCTTCTCTCCCAATAAGAGAGAATTTCAAACTTAGAATTAAGATAGTCATAAAATTCTTTTCTATCATCCAAGTAATTGGGTTTGTCCTCAATAGCCCATTTTACTGAAATAAATAGAGAGAGAAAAATACCATACCTTAATTTAAATCTCAGCCTTAGAAAAAACCAATCGACTAAACCCCTCGAATAAGGTCCATTACTCACAAGATTGGACTGTGGGCTTCTATTGGGCAAGATCCACCAGATCCAGAGGCAAAGCCACATGGCTTGCTCTTGTCGACATATTGGAGGCGACCTAGGGTTTCTAGAGGCAGCGCCGGAAGAAACCAGATTTGGTCCATACTCATATCGTCAGACGAAAATCAACCAAGATGAGACAATATTTTTGAGAGTTTGAGCTTCTTGATAGAGAATAGGGATCTCGGAAGTGAAACAGTGAAGCGTTTGAGGTTGCGCATGCAAAGACACGACGGTGGAGATGGAGCGGGATACTCTTTGCTAAGCTCACCAACTGCGAGGATATGAGGACCGGTACAGAGATGGTGAAACACGCTAGAAGATGGCGGATGGAAAGGAGGTCTTGGAGATTTTGAGCCGCCATATAAGGTTGGATTTTAAGAGACCCAAAACTCATCTTCTCCGGAAGAGGAAGGTGGTGGTGACAGCGCCGAAAATGTCCTTGTTCTCGGAGGACAGTGCTTCGCCACATATCATCCCCGTTCCAACCAACAATTAGAGATGAAAGAAGAAAAAAACAAATAAAAAAAAAGAACCTACAGAGAAGGATAACACAACGAATAGAGAAGGCAAAAGTTAAAACCCAACACTAGTATAGGCCATCTCCGGCGTTGCGGGCATCAGAAAACGAAGATATGGAATATATCTTGGTAATTAGGACAGAGAGTTTTTACTGTGAAACTACTATTAACCAAGAGTAATTTGATTTGGGACTAATAATCTGTTTCACTCCAAGTATTCTGATGTAAAGTCTGATTGGCAAAACTATTTTCTTCGCAAGATCAAAAGTGTAAAGTATTTGAATGTAGTTCATCCAAAACATCACCGCAGGCCAATTTCCGAGAAAGAACATTAGTCTTATCAGTCATAACTTATAAGCAATCTTCCAAAATTTTATTGTTGGTGATGAGCCTAAAGTAGATAAATGCCCACTAATATTTCAAGCCGAGGAGCTCGAGCTAGTATAAAGAAGAGAGATGATTGAAGCCCAAACTGGAAAGCCCAGTAATATTTCAGTCCTTTCTCATTCCAAATTAAGTCCTTCCTGTCTGTCTGTTAATTTTTCTTTCGTTTTTTTTTGCAAACTTAAGATAGAACAACAAAACTTCCAACAAGTAATTATCCCGAAGTTATGGATGTGGACTCATAACATAGAGTAACATCTCTTTACCAAAGGGGTATAACCTAGATAGCTCCATAGAGATATAAGGCTTCTTTAGTTGCAACCAAAAAAAGGATTAGATTATATAGACACATTCTCTTTTGTAGTTAAGCTTGCTACTGTATATAAATAAAAAGATTATTACATGTCATGTATATCTCGTTAGAAGAGATGGAAGAAAATCTGAAACTCGAACCAAATTCAAGTTTGTCCTAAACACGAAAAAATCTAATTCGGATATCATGAAAAATGTAATTAAAAAAAATGTATAAAAAAGGAGACAACAAAGAGTTACGTTAAGATGTCTTTTGTTTGTTTACTTCTTAGAAGCACAAATGATAAGAGAAAACGAATGTTTCTCAGCTCTAGGACCAATCTTCTCCTTCAACTTAGTCTCTTGTTCATCTTCATCAATCCATAACCTACTATCCAATCCACTCCTCCTCCTGAACATAAACACAGCACACGGAGGAGAAGACGAAGAAGACGAAGAAGACGATGACGACGACGCCGTTTTCGATGAAGAAGAAGTCAACGAAGAAGACAATGTCGTTTCTTTGTAGAACCAATCATGTAAATCCCACATCATATCAATAAGCATTCCATCGAAGAACATTGTTTGATTCCCTCTAAAATTCCATTTCAGCTTCTTAACCGAAAACACTTTCCTCTTATCCACATAAACCGACATCGTTTCAGGACTTTTCAATTTCCATAAGTACCCTTCTTCTCCTCCTCCTCCACATTGAATTTGAATCTCGTGTTTAGTTCCGACCTCGGAGAATTGAGCTTTCGTCGTGAGCCAACAAGTACCCGAGAATCTCTCTGTTTTTGAAACCTGCCATGAAGGAGATGATGACGTGTCATGTTGGTCAACGTCGCCGACTTTGAGGGTAATTTCGGAATTAACCACGACGGTGACGAAGAATCTTCTGGTTGGTTCAGGTCCGTTGTTTTCGTACTCAGCCTCCGATAAATCCCAAAAGATCTCAGAATTGAATGAACCGGAGGTAGAAGTCAACTTCCTTGATCCTTTTGGTTTCTTAAGCGAAACAGAGTATGATTTTGGTGGTATTGAGATTAAAACGATGAGATTATCCGACCAAGTGAGCGAAACAGAGACAGGTTTGTCGGAAGATGGAAGATTGGATTTATAAGTTGTAGTTACTGTGTCGGGAATCGAAGGAGGTAATGTCGGAGAGATGTAAGAATGATTTGATGGCCCTGAACAATACGCATCTGATACTTTAATGGCGTGTTCACTGTAACAAGCCGCAAGACCTCTCATGGTTTCACAATTTTGAAGGTAAATGAAAGTTGGAAAAGAGGAAAGTTTCCAGAATTCAGAAGAAGAAAGCTATAATTGAAAAAGGGTTATAATGTTGTGATGGATGCTATACGTGTGAATAAAAAGAGGTAGGTGAAGGAGATAACGTTTTGGTGGAAGAAGAAGAAGAAGAAGAAGAAGAAGAAGAAGAAGAAGAAGAAGAAGAAGAAGAAGAAGAAGAAGAAGAAGAAGAAGAAGAAGAAGAAGAAGAAGCAATGAAGTTTTGACAGATTCTGTTTTAAGGAGATTAGAAACGACGTGGAGGAACATAAGACATGATAAGTGAAAAGAATTTTCAGAGTAATTTTTAGGGTTTTACAGAAGTTGCAGAGATGAAAGAGAGGAACTGTGTTTTATTCGGGCATGTGAAGATGTCTTTCTTCTGACTTTTTTGTTTGAGTTTCGTCTGTCTGGTCTGTAAATATTTGTTTGTCTTATCTATTCAACTCCAACTTGAATTAATTTTTAATAACGTCGATCATTAAATGTTAATTTAAGATGTGTCCCCACATTAATGAAACAAAATCGTTTTACTTGGATATGAAATTGTTAGCAGACGACAAGAGGATTGACGGAAATAATATCGAGATATTTTGTAACATCTTCCTTGCATTATCGTCATTTTTTTACTTTTTATCATTGTATCTATAAGATCTCTTCCATTAACTCAAACCTCAAATCTTATTAAGGAGAATTACACGAATTTTTAGGACGAATCCATGAGCAGAAACTGCATTTTTGACAACACATGATTTTCTTTTTTTTAAAATTGAAATGTGATATTTATTGATCAATCAAAAAACATGATAAGTACAATGGAGATGGAGCATAATAAGAATAAAAGACTTAAGCTTATACATGATTTCAAATATATTGTATACTAAATCTCGTTTTAAAATTATATATAACCGTATAATAATATGTTTATTATGTATTATTTTAATGATAAAAAATTCTAACATATATATATATATATATATATTTCCAAAATTATTGTTCTCAACTCTGTAATTTTCCACACATGTTTTAAGTCTATTTCATGTTGAATCTTATTTTTAGATAAACTTCTTTTTGTTAATAATTAGATTGATAAAAAACGAAACATAATACTAAATCATTAATAATATTACTTGAGACACTATAACCACATAAAACTGAACTCTAGTAAAAAAAAAATTACAGATCTGTTTGTGCACAATCTTATTTTGACTATCTCAAAATCAACCACTAGTCACAAATTTTTTTTTTTAATGCGAGGTCGTTAGATAACGTCTTAAAAACCGAAGTAACAAACAAACTATAGATAGCCCTTTTCACCGTGTAATTAAATCATTAACTTGTAGGTAACCATAAAATAATTCAAAGAAACCAAATAAATAATGAGTTGTTGCAAGAAAAAAACAAGTTAAATAATACATTGACCTAATTCATATAGCATAGGTTGTAATAAGATGTGTGTGTTAGGTTTATTATATTCGTAAAATTGAAGGAAAAGTACAAAATACTGTTATAATGACGTCTTCTAAAGTATGAAAAATTATGCAGTCGTGCAATATGATAGAACGCCAAGGAGGAAAAGGCTTGACCTTAACTTTTACAATTAAGTAAATCATATTACGTACAACTACATTAACAACAATGATATTTATTAACATTTTTCCACACTTCATAATTTTTTAGAAAACAGGATTGATTTGGCTCTTAGGGAAAGTTCCAAATCCGGATTAATTTTTCTCCAATCTGCTATATATCATATTTATAAATACCATTTTCAATTCATTAATTTTTATTTTATTTTGGTCGACTTGACCAGTTCCGTGACTTAACGGACAAATGAAACCATAATGACGTATTAAAAGATTAGCCTTGAAAGCAATGACTATGTTGCATTTACGAAATTTCAAACCTGTAATAAGTCTATCCTCAAAATGAAGAAGCCTATCCGAATGGACATTAATTTTGATGAGCTCTCATTCACGTGAAAATTGCGATATCCCAAAAGAAAGGAAGAGTGAAGAAACCGAGCTTCCTCTGCTTTAATATTTTGTTTTATAGGTCTATCTCTCCCCACCTACACACTAAATTACAAATTCTAATTAACTCTCACATCTCTTACATTTCTTTCTTTCTCTCTCCAATAAATGTTAAATTTTGCTCTAAATTAAAGGGTTTCTGATAAAAGACAGCTTCCATATTATGAGGATTCACATGAAAGCCACAACTACACTCAAACCACAGTTTGAGTAACTGCTAAAGTAACATATATGGTTATGGGTATGCTTTGTGTACGTCTAAGCATGACATATCTGCGTGTGTTGCATAAAATTCTGCAGAAGCTTTTGTGACATATGAAAGAAAGGCATAGAATATGAGAGAATGTGCAATATTGGGAATGCCTCTTTGCTCTTTTTGTATTTGTATACCATGAAAAAAGGATTAGACAAAAAGAAACTAAAAAAATAATAATAATACTGCACATCTTTTTTTTCCTCAATCTCAAAGCTTGACACTTTTCTACAAAACTAGCATCATGAGGAACTCAGAGGAATCACAAACCTGCTTACTCTGTGATGCTACTGAGTCATCCAATATAGGTTTCTTGATCTTCATAGCACTGGACATTACTCATCAATTTCCTAAAAGAATGGAACCAAACAAAAAAATTAAGGGAACGATTTTGAGGTGGATTCATGCATTAGAGAATTGAGATTGAGATAAGAGAACCCTGTTTACCTGCTTGATTGTACCTCCAACTTCCAAGCTCTGCAACACACTTTCGGTCATACAACCTGCATGGACAATCGGACCGTTGGCCTCACTGTTGGCTGGAGGCATGATCAGGTAAGAAGCTCCTTTGAACATCCATTGAGTCTTTTCTTGACTGAAATAGTCCTCAAACACCTCTCCACATACTATACATGCGCATTGGTCCTCATCAGCAGCTACCACTGGACCAACCTCAATAGCATTCTCAGGTTCACTAAGAACTTCATCATATTCAGGTTCCAGTTCTGCAGCTTTTCCTGCTATCCAGTCTTCAGCCTTCAGAAACCAAACCCTCCATTTACTGTCTGTATCACTCAACTCAAGCTTCTTCTTATCATGCAGCTCCATGTGCCTATCGAGTTCTTCCTTTTGCTTTAGTCGAACCCCACAGGAAGTGCAGAGATGTGGAAGGTCATCAAAGAGACTATTAATGACCGCAGGGTGAAGTTCACGAATTTTGTCTGCCCTAAACTTCAATCCTATGAGGTTTTCGGGTTCTGATATGGTTGTTTCAGATAGTGCATCTAACTCTTTGACCTTAGGTGCAGCAGATGGACCCTTCTTTACCAAAACAGACGGCTGAGCATCTGACGGAACCACAGTTACAGACGTAGAGCTATTGGTAGAATGATCAGGACTATGGTCATGTGATAAGGACGGAGCTGCGCATTGTACGAGGGATGGCAGCTCTGTCTTTGAAGCAGATATCAGGCCCTTTGAAACTAAGGAGCTCAAGAGGCACGAAAGAGGATCTGTGGCTTTACTGTTCTCTTTTGACGTCTGTGCTGATGCGGAGGATTGTTCAATTTTTAATGACTTCTCGCCAGCCACTGATACTGGCAATGGTAGTGGTAAATTCTTAAGCTTCGAGGCTGCTGACAGGGTTTGTGCCCCAGGGTTAACCCTTTCCTGAGAACTCTCCTCCTTGATCGCACTAGTTAAGTTATTAGAAAGGATTCCACTCTTCATGACAGCTTCCAGCAAATCACTCATGTTGGGTTTTCCTGTAGCTTCTGAAGCAATAGTAAGGCCTGGAGCAATTTCAGTTGTTGGCTTAGAGTCAAAGTTCTCCACTTGAGATGCATCAGGTAGTTCCAGCGTATTTGTGTTTTTAAACTGATTACTTGAAGATAAGAGCCGTGCAGAGTCATCCCTGGGGACACTTTTCGCTGGAAACCGAGAAGCCCTAGGATCACGTTGTGGGAGGGAGTGGGCTCTTCTAATATCTTGCTTGGTCACATTCTGTTTAGAAGTTGAATCATGTAGAGGTGACTGTATATCTGACCCAGATCCTGAGCTTGGCATAATTCCAGAGTTAGCAACCCTAGGTTGAGGCAGTAATCCCTTTCTAGCTGTGGTAGAGTTTGCGTTAATGGAAGGAAAAACTTCAGAATCATGTGAAGACCTAGGAGAAGAGGTCCAGCGGCCAAACATACTTGGATCTTGCTCACTGGAATATGGATTTGCTGAATTCGCTGAGTCAAACCTTGAGTCCAGAGCTGGAAGCCTTGGTCGTTTTAAGAGGTGACTTTCAGATTCCTACAAGATGGGAGAAGGTTAAATGCCCACAAAGTACATGATTTACATCATAGTAAAAAGTAATGCGAATAAGTATCATAGCTGACCAGTCTCTCTGATTCATCTGGGGCCTGAAGCTCATTCCTTGGGTTGATAGTTGCTACGTCTGTTTTGGATAACCGTGAGTGCATGTCCCACATGAACTCTTCTTCCTCAGTGTTTTTCCAGCTATCATAAGGCACACCTATATTTCTACTAGGACCACTTGATTCTAAATTTTCTAGTCTGGCAGAAGCATAGTTGGAAATTCTGTTTTTGGCCTGTAACCCATCCCTCTGGTCAGAAATCAGATCAAGCCCCCTGTTCAGACCTCCATACCATTGTTTCTCACATCCATCATCAGTAACTCTTGAACCAACTTTCTTAATCACCGATCTCGTATTTTGGGGTAGGTCTGAAGCATAATCATATTCTCCTGATAGTGAATCGATATCTTTGTCGTAGAAGGGTTCACTAAACGAATCTCTTTGAGGTCGCCGAATGGTCTGCATTCGATACATAATCAGTAAACAGGACTTAGGTAAAACACGATAATTATGCCAAGGAAAATCATCTTACATTTACTTTAGGTGGACCTACCCACGAGCCACCAGATGCTATGCTTGAAACTCTCTCCAGTCTATCAGACTCCCTAGTCAAATTGGGTGCGATCTCAGGAACATCGGCGACCATTCCTTTTGTCTGCAAAGAAGACCCAGAAAAAATCTCACGACACTATTAACAAAGTTATATTTCAGTATATGTATCCTTCATATATGAAAACTTAGAACAGAGATATCTCCAATGGTCCTGAAGGTTAAGGTGTGTGGTCCCTAATATCTTCAGTGGCAGCAAAATTTCTTAGACTTACCCGTCCCGATTGTTGAAGGCGTTGCCTTTCTAGATACTTGGGATTCACATGGATGCTATGTGGCGGACGCTGAGACTGCGGATCAGCTCTGCCTGTGGTTACAATAGTTGCTGAACTATCACTTCTAGCATTAAAGCCAAGTTCTTTCTCAATAAGCTGAAGTGTCTGTGGATGAAAGACTCCTTTCCAGGTTCCAAAGAGATGCCGCATGTTAGAATGCATAGGAGGGTCAACTTGTCTGTAAGCCTTAACAAATACCTGAACGGAAGTAATAAGAGGAAGATCAGAAGTTGCTAGGAAAAAAAGAAAGAAAATATGTAGCCCTGACTATTAATAAACACCAAACCTCAGGCAGTCTGGCACCAAAGTACTTAATGTAGTCCCTTCCGATGTTCTTCACAATGCTGTCCAACAGGTACAATGTCGGCAACTTCTGATCACTTGGTACCTGCATGATATTCTTCAAATCAGAAACCCAGAAAGAAAGGCCAATTTGTCTCATAGAGAGTAACATCGAGGATTCATACTTGAGGGTCCCCTAAACAATACTGACAAAATATTCATGACTAAAATCAAAAGTACAAACCATGATGACATTCAAGCTAACATTGACAAATGTCATGACATCTAGGAATCCAGTAATAGGCACAGACAGCCATTAGCGATGTAAATAAAATCGACATGCCCAAAACTGGCAACGTAACAACAACATTCAAAGAGTGAATTTCTAAGTTGAAATGAGAAACAATAAAATAGCAATTCTTGTCTTCCCACCGACTTGATTGATCAGGATCCGTGCTTCTTTGGTACCCAAAGATGAATAAAGTTGATTTGGCATACTGAAGAGCATTTGAAAAGCAGAAGCCACTAACAGAAAAACCAACCTCACTAAAATCAGAGCTTATGAGAGCTCTTGTCAAATGGTAAAGTGAGATACAAACAGCTCCAACTAAAGTGACTACATATTCCTATAAGTAAATAAGTCAGTACAGTGACATGAGGAGCTTAAACATGCATTCTTGATAAACTTAACATGTACAAAATGGTTGCCTAAGCAACAGCTAATTTGAGATAGGTAACAACATAAAGTCCGGAAAAATATAAACAGATGCTTGTTCATGTGAAAATTGTATAGAATGGGATAAACAAGATGACATAGACTATGAACTTTGTTTCAAAAGAAATTATTTGTGACTTGATAAAGAAAGATAAACACGCATAGATACCCAGAAAAGATACTACGTTTGCTTCAAAAAGTTGAATTTCATATTGAACCTCGTATACAGATCACATATCACCACCTTCACCTTAATTCCTTATATACGTTGTACAATTACTCAAACAAGAAATTCAGAAAAAATGGAGCACGGAGTATAACAACTATAACAGTGGGCATGAAAACTGGGTGTTCACCTCGAGGATGTTGTTGCAAATGGTGGTTACGACGGCTTTAGCAGCGTGAACATTCTCTCCAGCAATTATTGTAAGGTTCGTTATTATTGGCTTCGAGTTGAAAGTAAGCTCGGCCAGTGCCGACTTGTACTGGTTAACAAGTTCGTAATGTGGATGAACCGGCTGTGGCTGGTAAGCCTCTCGGCTCGGATCACTGGCAATACTACTCTCAGTTTCTCTGCCACTAGCTCGAAATCTTGACGATGCCTGTGGAGCTGCCAGCGCAGCTGTATTGAGCGTTCTCTGCGACGAAAACTGTCGCGAGCTGGAATTTACAGGCCGGATTGATTCCTCACTGAGTCTGGGTTTCTTCATCGGACCTGGATCTCTGGATCTATCAAACGGTCTGCGCGAATTCTCCATTTTCAAAAACTATATAACAAAAAAGTAAAATTGCCCTAAAGTAAACATAATCGGCAAAATCAATTGCTGTGACAACAAATCTTCATCAAAGCGAACCAGAGCATTACAGCAATCAGTAACTTTACAATACAAAAAAAATTGAAATAGAAAACCCTAGTTACAACAATCTACAACTGAGATGCATAACGCGAGTCTGCGAAGAAAACGGAGAGGATACGAAGAACGCTTCGAATTCGGCAAAAATGGCAGAGAGTTTGGACATTCTCCGATCAATTAGGGTTACGATTTGGGGATTTTAAAGAGACGAGACAAGAAGTTAAAAGATCAGAGCTCGTACTAAGAATATTAGGCTTATTTAATGGCCCATGATCCATATAAAGTAGGCCCATCATCTACATTAAATGATAATTAATGAATCTGAAAAGACATAGCTTAGCTTACACTTGCAACATTAGGATTATTCGGCCCGGTCAAACCATCTGATTTAAACCAAGCTAAGTGAGATCCATACATGATTGAACCAAATCTTGATTTGAGCAACCAAAAGCTAACTTTAAATTTAAATGTAAACCAAACATGCTAAACTGTAATTGGTTTGAAGATCTGAAAACCAGAATAAGATTAAACAGTACATTTGAGGCTATTAAATCTCTTAGTTGGGAGAGAACTATATCTAGGAAACAGACAAATTCAGCTACTGGTCTGTAATTTATTTTGGTTGCCTATATAATCTTTGGATTTGGAGGATTAGGTGCATTAGCTTGTTGTGACTTCATTCTGCTTGCCGGGAAATGTAACCTTGCAATCAAAGGCTTTGGTCCTCTTGTCTTCCGGTCAAATCCTCTCACACATACAAACCCTACAGATGTTAAAGATAAGTCATGTTTCAGAAACAGAAGGAACTGTTGTAGCTTAAAGAAAATGTTATGAGTTATGACATTACCTCTCCAAAAGCATTGCTGAATCTTCTCTGTTGTCAAACCTGGAAAGATAGCTCAAGTAGTTTAGAACATCATCTTTCTTTTTCTTAAATGAACAAGAGCATTGATCCAATTATGAATGTCTTATACCTTTGAATATCGAAGGAATAGAGGTTCCAAAGTAGACTGTTCTTCTAGGTAGATCCCATAACCATTGCCTTGGAACATCAATTGGGTTTAGGCTAGAAGCATGATCCGCAAACACCTATATTAATAGACTACATCATAAGTTCCACAGCAAATAGTTAGGTAAAAAATTTGGATATATTGGAGTTGAAGTGTGACCTCGTTAACTTGGAAATATGTTCCATTAAGTGGGAAGCTACCCCTCATTGCAGTTCTACAAGGTATCTGCATCATGAATTTACAACATATTATTTTGTAGAGACATAAGTGTAGTTATCTACAAAGAAGTTTGATGCAATTACTTACCAAGATTGTCCCTCTCACTGTCTGAGATCTCGCCTCCTTGATGCTGTTGCAGGAGAAACAAGTCTCCTCATCACAAAGCGAACCATTACCTCGGAATATACACTTGCTTACAGCAGGCTCAATGGAATCAGCCGTCTCACCTAGGTTTACAATCATCAGGATTGGCGAAACCTTTTATTATCGATTTTATTTCATAATTAAAAGATCTGGAGAGCTCACCTGGCGTCCAAATAGCAAGCAAATAGGAACATGGATCATCAGGTTCTCTCTTCTCCAACTGGGACAACAAACACAAACAGCTAGTAAGATTTAAATATGGACAGTCTATGGCATGTGTGTCATTATATAGCTATTTGACATACCTCAGCTAGAAGAGGATGAGTGTCTGGAAGTTCATAACTGCAAAATACGGAAAGAGAAAACAGAATCAAATTTTATAGAAATCAAGCTGAACAAATTTGTTAATATTTTATATTTTGATATTCTTTATGGCATAGCCTGTAAGTATTAAGGAAGTTTGTTTGAAACTTCATTTCTACTAAAGACTACAAATAACAGAGAAAAATGGATACGTACACTTGGTGTTCTGTCCTTAACTGGCTGATATTCTTGAGCTTAGGCATCGGAAGAGAAGCAGCTTCAGCAGTAAGTGCAACTAATGCGTTGGACATGTTTCCTTCTTGTAGTTCCTTACTGTGTTCCATTATTTTCCTCAAGTTACTGGTAAACGCATCAATGTTTAGCTTGATTGTAGGAATTTCTTCCGGATCCTCAAAAAACGCATCCTCTATGTCAGCTATTGTTACTTGTGCACTTTCTGGCTCTGGTGATGCTGGTTCCTCGATGATTGGTTCACAACACTTAACCTTGTTTAATGGTTCTGAGTGCTTTACTACTTCTGACCCTTGCACTCTTTGCAATGGCTCTGGAAGGTGCAGAGGCAAAGGGTTTTTATCAGGTGTCTCATTACATTTCTCTGTCCCGGGTAAAGCAAGCCTTGCACTGTAAAATAAGTATAGGATTACTCCATATTCTCTACCAAGTTCAGAGCTACTTAAGATACTGACCAATTTCATTTACTGAGTAATATTTTTGATAAAGGAATTAGGGGAACATGTTGTAGCACCTTGCAAACGCACTGGCAAAATGTCTGCACTCTCCTCTCATCGGACATGCATTGCAATTCGGTTTGCTCTTTGTGCAAAACACCTGAAACAATAATCAAGTTGGATAGGACCTCATCAAGTGACCTGCTGGTTATTTCCTGTGTATAATTGGCTATGAATAATTGGTTATACATACCTTTCCAAAGGTAATCAATTGGTAGTGCAACTCATACCTGTGAGATAAAAGGGAGTTAAACTAATGAATGGATGTATTAGATTGACGCATGAAAGAAATAAGTTGGTGAAAAACATGATCAGAGCCTTACAATGTTTTTTGGTCAAGTTTGCAGAGACGAGGCCAAAGATATTTTTGGATAGATTCAAGAATAGGATACCTAGATTAACCAAACTCAAGATAATTATCAGGAATAAAATACAATTTCCAGGGAGGACAATTTTGCAGAGTGCTTACATTTCAAGAAGATGCAATTGAAGTGACTCTGGGAGCGGCTGAAGAGGTACCCATCCTAGTCTAACTGCGATACGCCCAACATTCGTATCAACCTGTTGATAAATTTAACTAAAGTTCATACATCATATAACTCACTTTGCAGGGACAAGAACAATTTAAACATCATCCAGGCTTACTGGAAAGGCAAGATGGTGAAGAGTTAGAAGCCGCACACACTCCACACTTTTTAGGCCCAATCCTCTAAAGCTCAGAAGATATTCTCTGAACGGTTGTAGAAAATATGAGAATACACATTTATTATTGAATCACTGACGCTTAACAGCCTAAGTAGTTATATTTATATATTGCATTTTTTAACGACGACAAAAGTTAGTTTTCTTTCAAACTCACTTTGCTTTGTCAGGTGGAACGTCTCTTAACCATTCAAGATTGATACTTCCATGTTCTCTGACTAGTCGATTCAGGAAATCCTGCATTTTTTTATGTTCAGAATCAAATACTTAAAATGGAGGTTAGTTATCAATAAATGTGGCAACATGTAAGGAAAAAACTGTACCTGTATACGTTCCGCAAGTTTATGGTTCATCCCACGACTCTTGATTGTTTCAGCAACTTCACTAACATCCACCGTTCTTATTTTCTCCCAGTCCACAGAATCCATTGTCCTTGTTGTTTTTTCTCTTTTTCCTTCTCTACCTTGTGCTTCTCTTCTTAAACTATCCCAATCAAACTCCTCCTTTTTCTTCTTTTTTCCTTTTGCATCCATAGTATTGAGCTCCTTGCTCGATTGGTCTCGATGCTGCTTTGTCTCAGGACCTGGTGGTTTTTCTGTGCCTTCTTGGACATCAAGACAACTCGTGCTTTCATTGATATCTGGAATTAAAGTCTCTTTCACGAGTCCTTCTTTGTGTTTTGTTGAAGGAACGCTGCTAGAGCTCTCAGGATTCTGACAACTTAAAACATCCCCATCTTGTTGATAGCAACAATATGGTTCATTACTATCATCAGAAGATTTTATGTTCCCTTTCAGTAATTTAAAATCCTTAACTTCGGAGCTACAATCACCGGGAGATGCATGTGCTGACACTGGCCTTGAATTTTCATACTGATTCTTTTCATTGGACTCTTCTAGTACGACTGTACTAGCTGTGGTAACGTCGTATCTGCCTTGTTGCCCACCAGACACTAAGTGCAGGAGCTTTAGAAAAGGAGTATGATGCTCTCCCTCTGAGTTGGTCTCTAAGCTTGATCTTGTTCCCTCTGTACTTTGAGGAGCATCAGAAACCATCGAATTTTGACATGTAATTGCAGAATCTTCAGATGGAACCTGGTCAACGACAAGGCATTCGTGATCTGTCTTATCAACCTCCACATTTAATCCTTTTCGATCTAAATCCACGTGCGCCCTCAAATCCGTGGTTTTACCAACGGATTCATAGGCTGAGCTGGCAATCTCACTACTGCTTCTGGAGTTCTCATTGCTATTTACATAATCCTTCTCCTCATCAGGCTGTGTGTCGTTTAAATCAACAAATCTCTGATCATGATTAGGTGGATTTGACATTGATTCCTCTGAGTCCAAGTAAGTGATCTGAATAGAAGGCATCGAGCTTGTTCCTTCTTCAAAGTTTCTGTTGGGTATATAAGGTGCAGGAAACTCTGCAGCAAGTGACATGAAAGCAGAACTACAAGGAAAAAAAAAGGCGTTAGTTTTATGTCGTGTTGCTGTCTAGGACTTAGTTTTGACAGTGAATTATGTAACAGCTTAGAC
Source organism: Lepidium africanum (assembly GCA_900406405.1). Lineage (NCBI taxonomy): Eukaryota > Viridiplantae > Streptophyta > Magnoliopsida > Brassicales > Brassicaceae > Lepidium > Lepidium africanum. The sequence continues at coordinate 64,404 of OVAX01000591.1, forward strand.
CTTGAAAGATGGTCTGAAACATTCTGAGTTAGAAACACTCCAACAACAGAATCCACTATAGATCCCTTCCAAGGCGTAAAACGTCGATCTCCTGTTAGAAAACCGAAAAAACCATAAGACGTTTATAACTACGACATACAAGGTATAGATCAGATACTACATGCAATTGTGGGGTTAGGACAAAAACCACAAGATAACAAGTGTGGTGTATAACCTTGTACAAGATGCATCCGTGCTATAAATGAGTCTGCTCTTCCTCGAAAGACATTCCGTTCATTTTCCCACCATTTCGCCTTTTGCTCGTCTGATCCGTCAATACCCTCGCTATTAATATTCTCCAAAAGAAGTTTCCACACTCTATCTGTCTCATCGTCAAGGTCCACCTTTGGTCGTGCACGGCGTTTTTTAACAGGAGCTACAGGCACAATTGCTCCAGCGCCACTGTTAAAGAGTACAATCTCGTTTCCTTGGCTTGAGTGAGGAACAATTGCGGTTTGGGAATTCTCCCTGTTGATGTCTAATAGACGCAATTGCTCGCTGATTGCTTCCACAGAGTAAAGTTGTTTCCAAAGCTGATCTGGAGGAGGACCTGCAAGAATCAGACATAACATTATCAACAAATTCTCTGCATTCAATAAATTCAAGGAAAGCACATAATTCTAAGTGCGTAAGTATACTTTACCAGCAAATGAAGCTGGAAACTGGTAACGATTCAGAAGAGGAGTTTTCTGATTTGTTTGTGATTTCTCAGACTTAGTGATTCGCTTCTTCTTGCTCACGGTCACCCTCTTATCAACAAGAATTTCATTACTATTCTGTTGTGGTCTACCATAACATCCTAAGGGAAACTGTTCAGAAATTTCCATCGGATTATATAGTGAAGACAAATCCCGGAATCGAGCATGGCCTGTAGTTCTATTCTTCATCGGTGTGTCTATCTTATTCGGGAACACATTAAACTCAGACTGCTGCCCTCCTTGAAAGGAACACTTTCCTTTTTCTTCCATATTTAGGAATCCATTAGCACTGCACTGAGATGTGAAACTGTAGTCAAAGGCAGACATACCCTCAAGTCGTTGTCCAGGGAATGATGTGCTGCGAATGGCATCATATCTCATAGCTTCCTGCTGCAAGCTTGCGAAGTACAACCACTGCTGGTAGTCGGATGGCTCAGTATACTGCATCCCCATTAGATTTGTGTCGAAGCAATTTGGTTCTTTTCCTTGTCGTCTCTTTGCAGCTTGTTCTGGCAAAAGTTCAACACTTCCTTGATTACTGCCATTGTTCTTTGGTTCCGTCCCCTTTCTTTTACTCTGGTTGCGCTTTCTCTGGGGTGTGCTAGGCGTCGAAAGAAGGCAATCTTGATTCCCAGAATCTAACTGCCTCTCTGTGGGAACTGATTCCGTCTTATCTCCGTGTATTGTGTCCCTTTCTGACTGGTTTTCGGCTTCAAAATCCAAAGCTCGTCTACAGATCTTCTTAGCATGAGTTGAAGCTTCTACAGCTGCTGTTGATTCAACAGGCGTGAATTCATTATCCTTACTAACTTCGACTTTCTTCCGCACATACTTCCTCCTCGGTGTTTTGCTTTCTTGACCATCAGCACCAACAGATTTTCTCGGGGCTTGTGGTTTACGCTCTCTTTTGGGTTTAGCTTCTTTAACAACCTTTGGCCTATGCTTCTTCCTCTTTGGCTTTTCAGGGGTCTTGATGATCTGTTCAACAACATCATTACTCACTGAGCTCAGACTCTCCACTCCTTCATTACCTTTTTGAACAATCTCTGAGTTTCCTACAATGAGAAAAATCAGTCAAACTTAGATAAAATCAAAATCTGACAAAACCAATTCTCAATTTCTCATCCCAAATCAGACAAAAGCCCTCTTACCTGTACGTTCTGGGAGATTATGAATCCACGGATTCTGATTGGGATAATAGGCCGATGTATTGTTGGCTAGACCAAGCAAATCGCCGAAAGACAAATTCTCAAGACCATTCATGTCGAATGGCATATTGTCAATACAATTCATGTCGAATCTCCTGCATGCATCATTTCCTTAAGAAATTACTTAACAAATTCTCTTAAATTTCTCAAACTTAAGACAAATGCACTTACCTTTCCTCCACTTGATTCCGATGAGCTTGTTCCTCCACCATAAATGGATAAATTGGAGAAATTGGCTTCATAGGTGTGCAAGGAATCCATGGCTGCTGTTGAATGCTGCTTTCTTCTCTTCCTTGTTTCTCCATTTATTAATCTGGTTTCACTCTTCACTCTTCCTTAATCGGAATCATCTGATTTTTCCATCGAAATTTGCCAAAAAAAAAAAAAAAAGCTTCTAAGTTTCCATTTCTCACTCCAAAAAGTTGACTAATTCTTCAAACAAAATAAATAAAAAGATCATCAAACTAAANTTCAAACAAAATAAATAAAAAGATCATCAAACTAAAATTTGTCAAGACACTTAAAACGATTAGATCCACTTTTCTGGGTTTTGTAGAGAGATCTCCGGAAGCCATTGATTTTGGGTGAACGATTAATCCGTTAGGTGGAAGAAAACTTTTTTCAGACAACAAAATAGACTAAAAACAACAAAAAAAAAAAAGACAACAAAAAGGAAAAAAGTAAAAATCAAAAACTAAGAAAAATTACCAGCTGAATTCAGTGGAGGAGATGAAGTAGAGATGTGAGAAGATAAGAAGAACCGATCTCAGAGTTCTTCTCTTGGAAAACGATGAAGTTTGAAGATTTAAGAGAGACAATTAATATAGAGATAAAGAGGAAAAAAAGCTTTTTCTGCCTCAACGTATAAAGAAGCAAAGAACATATGCGTTAGAAGAAGACATATTGATTTATGATGATTTTAGTTTTTTCTTCAGATCTCTTTTCATTGAATTAGTGATTCTCTAATATCTTCTATAAAGGATATAGTATTTCTTAAAATTATTAAGATTAGGGCTTTTCGTTAGACCTGTTTATGAAGAACATGAATTTGAGTTAATATAATATATAAGATAATTTCGTATAGTTTGAGCGTTCCACAAACATACAAATTATGTTTGTGATCTTTAGTAGCCGTTCAGGGTTAAAGGCGCGAGAATCCGTTTGGTTGGCGGGAAAAGTTTTATATTTAAAGTAGTTGTGTCTTTATTTCACTTTCAGTGCAAGTAACATTTGAAAAGCTGAGTCATCATCTATCAGTTTTCAGTTATGTTCTTCTTCTTGTCCTCAATTATATTTTTCTCCTTTCCTTCCTTCTCATCCTGAATTATATTTTATTATTTGAAATATACATATACTGGCTTGACAAAAATAAAATAAAAATATATACATCTACTAACAAACTTTTGATGTTATATGATTAACTATAATCAATTTATATTTTTTTTTTGATAGTTAAGATTGCAATACTACTTCAGTTTACACTAAAAACTTCTAAATTCTAGATAACTCAACAAATTCTAAAACAAATTTTAATAAAAATAGTGTTTTCAAAAATTTCAAAAATAGTTAAAAAACATCAAAATTTTGAGAAGTGTTTGTAGTAAGTGTTGAATGTTTAAAGGTTTGAAAAGTTTGACAATGGATTGAATCTTAACGATTTGACATAAAAAACATAAATTTTTATTTAGATGCTTTAATTCTCTAACTTTTTCAATTCTAATCCTAAACGTTTATTAAATAAGTGAAATTCACTTTGAACAAATATACCCACCGATTCTTCACTAATTAACTTCGAACTGGAAAATTACATAATCTATTAATTAATATGGTCAATTTGATATGTTAAATTATTTGATGACAAGGTGAATTTGATTCATTTACAAAAAAATTAAGATTAAAATTTTTAAAAAAACAATAAAATTTAGAAGTTTAAAGTGTTCGAACTAAAGTTGGTCATTTTTTCAACTATTTTTTGAAAATGATGTGTTTTTGACATTTTTCTCTAATCACTTTATCGTTGTTTAGTAAACCATAATTAACAATTTAATGTACTGTTCTTTCTCATATCCAAATTAAAACGTTTAAGATTCGATTTTCTGGCATACATTTCTTTCTTTTTTCTCTAATTTTATATATATATATATATCTTATAATTTTTTAAATATATATATATATATATACATCTAACAAAATATTTTACTAGTTACATAAACGTGATTTCATCACAAAGTCACACATTTGTACTATTTGGAGACACTAAATTTTATAATAACACACCAACATGCATTAGTTACGTAGTTAATAATGTAACCGTTGTTTTTAGAATTGTTCACATGCATTATAATTTTTTCTTAACTCGGGTTTACATTTTTGAAGTGCTTGTGACGATACTGTCGAGAACTCAATGTTTTACTATTATATTAATAACTACATGAAACATTAAATTACATAGTGATGTACACCAATATGCATGAGTTATGTGAATAACAGTGTAACCGTTGTTATTAGAATTGTTCTCATGTGTAAACACTACAAAAAAATTTAAAAGCAAAAAATGAAACCGTCGACAATCCATGCGGAATTCCCGATGGTAGAAATATGTAATAATAAAGTTGCTAATTCCTTACAGCTTCTCAACGATTTAACTTTTGATTTTATTGAACAGTTAAATTTTTTTTTTTCTAACTCAGGTTTACATTCTCGATGAATTTGATATGTTAAATCATTTAATGACAAGGTGAATTTGACTCATTTAACAAAAAAAAAGATTCAAATTTTAAAACAATAAAATTTAGAAGTTTAAAGCGCCCCGAACAAAAGCTGGACATATTTTGAACTATTTTTTGAAAATGATGAGTTTATGACATTTTTCAATGACTCTATGTTGTTGTTTAGAAAACCATGATAAAATACTATGCTTTCAGATCCGAATTAAAACATTTGAGATTTCGTTTTTGTAAAAAAGAGTTCATTAAAATCTTTTTTTATCTAAGAACATGAACCTTACTACAGTGTAACCAAGATTTTTGTAAAAAAGATTATTCCATTAAAATCTTGTTTATCTAAAAACAAGAACCTTACTACATAAAATATAATAAAATTTAGAATATATGACTTTTGATTTGTAAGTAACAACAAATTGATACAAATTCCTTTTATCAATTTTCTAGTTGATGTATTAATTTTTTTGGTTGACAGAAAAAATTTCATATTTGAAAATAATTAATTTAATAACTTTTCTTGTACAAGTAAGGTGATTTTAAATGTGTACAAATAAGATGATTTTTTGAAAATGATGGATTTATGGCATTTTTCTCTGACGTCTATGTTGTTTTTTAGAAAACCATAATAAGTGTTTTAATGTATTATGTTTTCATATCCGAATTAAAACATGTAAGATTTAGTTTTTGGAAAAAAGAGTTCACTAAAATCCTATTTGTCTAAGAACATGAACCTTATTAAAGTGTAATCATGATTTTCTGGCATACATTTCCTTCTTTTTTTCACTCATTTTATATCTATAGATATATCGTATAATTTTAAATATATATATATATATATACATCTAAAAAAATATTTTACTAGTTACATAAACTTGATTATATCACAAAGTCTCACATTAGTACTATTTGGAAACATTAAATTTCATAATAACACATATCAACATGTATTAGTTACGTGTCTACCACTATAACTGTTGTTTTAAGAATTGTTCTCATGCATTAGAATTTTTTTCTTAACTCGAGTTTACATTCTCGAGGTGCTCGTGATGATACTGTCGAGAATTTAATGTTTTACTATTTTATTAATAATTACACGAAACATTAAATTGCATAGTGATGTACACCAACATGTATGAGTTATGTGAATAACAGTATAACCGTTGTTTTTAGAATTGTTCTCATATGTAAGCACTACAAAAAAAATAATTAAACGCAGAAAATGAAACCGTCGAGAATCTATGCGGAATTTCCTATGGTAGAAATATGTAACAATAAACCTGATAATTCCTTACAGATTCTCAACGACTTCACTTTTGATTTTCTTGAAAGATATAAATTTTTTTCCTAACTCGGGTTAACATTCTCGGTGAATTTGATATGTTAAATCATTTAATGATGAGGTGAATTTGATTTATTTAACAATAAAATTAGGATTAAAATTTTTAAACAAGAAAAATTAGAAGTTTAAAGTTCCCGAACAAAAACTTGACATATTTTAACCATTTTTTGAAATTGATGGGTTTATGACATTTTTCTCCAATCTCTATATTGTTGTTTAGAAAACCATAATAATGCTTTCAGATTATCTGAATTAAAACATTTAAGATTTGGTTTTTGTAACAAAGAGTTCATTAAAATCCTATTTATCTAAGAACATGAACCTTACTACAGTGTAACCAAATTTTTTGTAAAAAAGAGTATTCCATTAAAATCTTGTTTAATTAGAAACAAGAACCTTACTACATAAAATATAATAAAATTTAGAATATATGACTGTTGATTTGTAAGTAAACAACAAATTGATACAAATTCCTTTTATCAATTTCCTAGTTGATGTATTAATTTTTTTGGTTGACGGAAAAAATTTCATATTTGAAAATAATTAATTTAATAATTTCTCTTGTATAAGTAAGGTGATTTAAATGTATGCAAATAAGATGATTTTTTGAAAATGATGGGTTTATGATATTTTTCTCTGATGTCAATGTTGTTTTTTAGAAAACCATAATAAGTGTTTTAGAATTATGCTTTCATATCTGAATTAAAACGTTTAAGATTTAGTTTTTGTAAATAAAATCCTATTTGTTTAAGAACATTTTTATCTTTCTTTTTTCTCATTTTATATCTATAGATATATCTTATAATGTCTCATATATATATATATACATCTAACAAAATATTTTACTAGTTACATAAACTTGATTCTATGACAAAGTCACACATTTGTACTATTTGGAAACATTAAATTTCATAATAACACATATGAACATGCACTAGTTACGTGTATAACACTGTAACGGTTGTTTTTAGAATTTTTCTCATGCATTAGAATTTTTTTTCTTAACTCGAGTTTACATTCTCGAGGTGTTCGTGATGATACTGTCGAGAATTCAATGTTTTACTATTTTATTAATAACTACACAAAACATCAAACTGCATAGTGATGTACACCAACATGTATGAGTTATGTGAATAACAGTGTAACCATTGTTTTTAGAATTGTTCTCATGAGTAAACACTACAAAAAACAATTAAAAGCAGAAAATAAAATCGTCGAGAATCTATGCGGAATTTCCGATGGTAGAAATATGTAACAATAAAGCTGACAATTCTTTATAGCTTCTCAACAACTTAACTTTTGATTTTCCTAAAAGATAGAAACTTTTTTCTAGCTTGGGTTTACATCCTCGGTGATTTTGATATGTTAAATCATTTAATGACGAAGTGAATTTGATTGATTTAACAAAACAAATTAGGATAAAAAGTTTTAAACAAGAAAAACTATAAATTTATAGTGCTCGAACAAACTCGTCATATTTTAACCATTTTTTGAAATTGATGGGTTATGACATTTTTCTCCTACCTCTATATTGTTATTTAGAAAACCATAATAATGCTTTCAGATGATCCGAATTAAAACGCTTAAGATTTGGTTTTTGTAAAAAAAGAGTTCATTAAAATTCTATTTATCTAAGAACATGAACCTTACAACATAAAATATAATAAAAATTTAGAATATATGACTTAATTTGTAAATAAACAACACATAGGGTACAAGTTATATTTATCTATTTCCTAGTTGATGTACATCTAACAAAGTTACTATTTTATATCAAACAAATTATTTTACTAGTTACAAAACTAGATTTCATCATAAAGCCACACATTTGTACTATTTTATTAATAACTACAGGAAACATTAAGTTTCATAGTGACATATACCAACATACATTAGTTAAGTGACTAACAACATAACCGTTTTTTAGAATTGTTCTTATGTATAAACACTACAAAAAAAAACAAATAAAAGCATACCACCATCTCAATGGAATTGGTAGTCTGCAAGATTATATGACCAGACAAAAGTCTGTGAGGAATTCTTGATGATAGAAAATTGTAACAATATTGTCGATAATTCCATATACATTCTCAATGTTTAACTTTTGATTTTACTGAATGATTAAGTTTTTTCTTGATTCGGTTTACATTCTCGAGGTGCTAATGATGATACTATCAAGATTCATTGTTTTTTTTATTAACTATATGAAACACTAAATTACATAGTGATGTATACCAACATGCATGAGTTATGTAACTAATAGTGTAACCATTGTTTTTATAATTATTTACATGTATATACACTACAAAAAATAATTGAAAGCTGGAAATTGAAACCGTCAAGAATCTATGAGGAATTCCGATGATAGAATTTATGTAACAATAAAGTTGATAATTCTTTACAAATTCTCAACGATTTAACTTTTGATTTTACTGAATGGTTAAATCTTTTTTTTCTAACTCGGGTTTACATTCTCGACAATGTTTATGCCGATACTGTCAAGAATTCAATGCTTTTACCGCCTAAACAAATAATAAAGTTTGTAATTTCCCCTCAAGTTGTTTTCTCGACAGTTTCCATACGGTGAAGTCGTTATAATCTCTTTATATAAGACAATTCACGTAATTGATTTAACACTTTTTCTTGATGCTTCTCTCCATCTCCATCTCCATCGTATGGTAAGTCTCTCAACTCTTTTTTTTCAATTTTAGGTAGATTTTAAGATAGATAGATAGATAGATAGATAGATAGGTAGATAGATAGATAGGTAGATAGATAGATAGGTAGATAGATAGAT